>QKMX01359410.1:2936-20955 GCA_003401595.1 Venustaconcha ellipsiformis | reverse complement strand
ACAAACAACATAGACCCTGATCTGCAGGCACATTATACTACTTCAGATCAGGATTTTTGTGGCTTGCAAATGTGACTAAAAATTAAATTCTTACACAAAAAATAATGCGTGACTCGTATCCTTAAGTGGTTTACTTTTTGTTTTGATCTTGTTGAAAATTTTTCATCTGGATTGTAATAATGTATGAGCAATGTGCTGTGTGCAAATGTTTGTCAGCTCGGACTGAAAACCCTCATATTTTTGATGTAGCCTGGTGTGAATGTTCTCAGAAGAATCCTGTATCATGTGACATGGTGCCACCCAATGATAAAACATCTCTTACAGACACCATGTAACAATATACAATTACTGACTTTTAATGAGGTTGATACAAAGATTTATCAGCATCCGACAAAGGCCAGGATAAAAATAACTGTTTTGTGATTGTCAAATCACTTTATCAACCATAATTTAAAAAAATAAATAAATATTTTACGACTTTTGATATGTTTTTCTGCAGCTTTAAATAGTATTAAACAAAACACATGCATTTTCTTGTCAGCAGTCCAAGTCTCTGATGTCATCATCCTGCCTATACTGTCACCATAGGCAGAGTGACATCAAAAACTTTGACCAACAGAGTGATATAGGAGACTGATCAAACCATAACAGGCAGAGGGATATCAGAGACTCTGACCAAACTGTCACAAGTAAGGTTATATCAGAGACTCTGACCAAACTGTCACAAGTAGAGTTATATCAGAGACTCTTACCAAACTGTAGGCAAATATTTGGAATCATACATCTCTTCTCAGATGCTCATATGAGATAGCTATAATGTTTTAGCAAAGACAGCTTCTAGTGATTTAAGCAATCAGAAGAGAGCAAAATGAAAAGTCTTATAACAATTGGGATCCTGATTTCACCATGCTTATCAATGGAACTGAGACAAGAATGTCTCATTATCAGCCAACACAAGTTGGACAAAGCTATGTGTAAAACTTGTATACCCCTACCAATGCCAGATTAGTTTAAGTCCAAAGAGTTTAAACATTTGCAAGAAAGTGAAAAAAACTTGCTTTAGTGTCATGAAGATTTAATAGTATCTATATGCATATATGAGCATACCTCTAAAATTAATTTGTTTATCTGATTTTTATGCGGTTTTGACAAAATAAAGTTCAAGCTCATAAGGTTAAAAAATGTCTAAAACTGTAAATACTCCCTTAACGGCATGAAAATCTAATGAAATCATCTTACAAACATGCCTTCTATTTGTACATGACAAGTGATTTTACACAATGGTTCAAAACAGATAAAAAATGTAAACTATTTGTACCATAACAGATACAATTTATACATGCCCTGTAAATGCAGTGGAAACATAAACACAGTTTAAATTTTAGTAACCTGTGCCTCAACTGGAGTTTTTTCCTCCTCTTGATTTGCATTCTCAGCATACCCAGAAGGTTTGATGTCTTTGTAGGTTTTGCTCACCATGGTGTACATTTCCTCTTTGCCGGGACCTTGTGTGTGGGCAATCCCATCATCAGAGCGTGCATCTGACTGGATCCCACTGTCATTTGAATCTGGAGAGTTAATCTCAAATCCAAGGTTCTCAAAACTGTAATAAAAAATAAGTAAATTGCCACATTATTTTAGAACCATTCAATATTTTCACTCTTTCGGTTCATTCAGTATATTTATCAAACAAAATTTTTATGACTTGCTCTTTTCATCTTTAATAAACTTAGTTTACTAACGTGAAATTGAGAATTTGTTGTCTTTTTTTTGTTTTAAAAGTAGAATTAACCATATTCTTGCTTGTAATCAAGTATGACACAGGACAAGAATTCATCTGTCTCCTTAGACAGAGGCCAATTCAAGAAGTTTTGCATTTATGCTTTATACAGAGCACCCCTATCATAGCATGCTTTTAAGGGGGTTGTTGGCTTTAACTGCAATTTGTAACACAACACTGCTATAGTATGCTGAAGAAATGTGAACTAATGCTTTTCCACATTGAGGCAGCTGACCTGGCAATGCCTGGGTGGGTGTCAAACCCACAACCCTTGCATTATGAGTCCAATACTCTACCAAGTGACCTAAGCTCACAATAACATGCCTTCAATGGAAGCAATTAAACTTTTCTGCAATATAATTGACGTCATCTTGCACTAAGATATGTACATATAAAAATAAACAAAATAGGGTACTGAATGACGGTAAGCCAGTGTTGTTTCAACTGGGTCTTTTTAGCCAAGAATCAAGTGAAATAATGGTAATAACAGCTTGTGATTTATATATTTAAATCATCACACCATGCATTGGACCAACTGACAAAAGAGAATACTATACACTGTAAAATTAATTCTAAGTAACAGGAGCACCTAAATTACATTATTGTAATTGCAATCATGTAAATGTATTTAATTAACAACTATACAAATAAGCAATTTAATTTGTTAAGTTTATAAAACTTCTCTAAATAAAAGTGACGAAGTCCAAACATGTTGAAGTTATTTTGCAATAATCTCTAACCACATGCTCAGTTGTCTTCACACCATCATGGTCATCCATTCAAACCATTATGGTCATTGAAGGTGAGGAACCATAACTTTATAACTACATGTTTTAATGTTCATATTTAGCTCTGCTCTGTTCAAAACTAAATGTGATCATTGTGATCTTATTGTCAATTTTTTGTCAAGTTTGGAAACAAAAACATTAAATTGGTGGCCTAATGGCAATTGATGAAATATTCAGAAGTAGGTACATATTACTGTAATTGCGTTTCAGTCAGTAAGACCATCTGTTCAGGAGAATAAGCCTACTTTTAGAACAGCCATCAAGGCAGCCATTTTGGATCAGCATCATTTTATGATAGGAACAGCCATATTTTGTTCTTTTTCTCTGAACAGTAGTATGGCCATTCATTTAGAAGCAGTAGCTCTCACAAGAATTTTTACATCTTTTGGGGAAGTCACATTTCATTTACGACTCAGCAACATAGAGAGAGAGAGATGTTTGAAGGAAAACCCCCATGTCAATAAAAAAAGATCACTTCAAAGGTACTGATAATGTGGTTTACATGATGGCTACCATTTTCAATACCATTTCTATTTAGAACCAACGAGACTTCAGAGAAAGTTTTTTGGTGAAAACCCCATGTCAATATGACCATCCATTCAGCAGCAGAAGCAAGGTTTTCACCATAGTGACCATGTTGGATGTTCAATGGCACCAATTTTATTTAAGACCATACAGATACCAAAAGAGAAGTCTTTTAGCAAAAACCCTATGTCATTAAGATTATTCATTTACAGATAGCACCAACAACATGATCTTCAAGATTAACTTTTGTAAAAGGTCTCATCAATGTATGTGGCTGTGTGTGTGTATGCATTCATGCATGATGTATTCACATATGTACACACATATAAATGTATGCATAACAGCACATTAGCACACTAATGGGAATATAGTGCCATTTACAAATAAAGTTCTAACACAAAAATGAGAACTGCATACTAATTTAAAAGGAAATATACTGTACCAAATAAATATAAACATCAAGTACTAAAAGATGAAAGAAAAATGGTAAAAATAATAAAATTCTTTAAATTGCATATCAATTGTATTTTACTGTTCCACAAAATCCCTAAAATATGAGGTACAATATAATGTTGCATACCATAATTTAGCTGAAACCTCACAATCCCTACTAAAGTAACGAACTGCAGAAAACCAAAGTTAGAATAAATCAACTACCTGGCTGCAATATTCCTGTAAATCATGGGTGAAATCCAAGAACAAGAATCCCTCAAAGAGATTGATGCTCTAATGGCTGTGAAGATTTTCCAGGAATTCAAGTCAAGATCATTTCTTATTTTTAACTGCTGTGTGCTGAATACATACCTGATATTAAATTAGTTTCTATGGTAGACATGCTGGTTTCAAGATAGGCACTATTTTCATTTAGGACCAAGTAGACATCATTGGAAGTCATTTCGTGAAAACCCCCATGTAAATATGACTATCTATTCCAGAGGAGTAGTGATAACAAGATTTTCAAGATGACTGCCAAGGTTGCCATGCTGGAAGTCAGATCATTTTTGTCTAGTTCCAAGTAAGCATCATTTCCGGAGGTGGAAACCCTATGTCAGTGTGACTATCCATCTACGAGTGATAGCATTAATAAGATCTGCCACCATGGTGGCCATGTTGGAAGTCAGAGCCGAATCATAGTAAATCGAGAATCAACTAGATACCATAAGAAATCTTCTGGTGAAAATGATATTGATGCCACTATCTGTTGAAGAGTAGCAACAATGAAATGTTTAATATAGCAGGCATGGTTACTGTATAGTGCTTATACAGTAATACCTCACTACAAAGACCAAGTAATAGGTGGTCTCTTTTATAAGGCAGGTAGGGTCATGGATCAAATTTAGTTATTCAAATAGTAATATTATGTATTGAACACCTCAGTGTAAGGTGATTACCAATGCCTCATGAACAGCATTATAGTGAGGGAATTTTGTATTTGGTGGTGGTAATTCACTTACTGTATGCAAACTTTTTATGGATTCAGTGTTTTCTTGAGGACATGCAACTACATGAAACCCTGCTTAATTTAATAACACTCCCCTTTAAAATAATGAAGTGCATGACAATTTTGCTGTTAGTGTACCAAAACCTGTGACATTCATTAATACTGACAACAATCAATCTAATGAGGTAAATGCTTGACTTCTAAATCAACTGCTCTAATCAAGCACTTACTTAGTAACTTCGATCAATAAGAAATATGAAGCTATTAATAGCAATTTACCAACTGTACTTGCCAAAGTTGTAAAATGGTGGACATGCAGTTCTCAGCATTCAATGGTAATGTCTCTGCTGTTCTGTAACAACATGATGGCTGATGCTATGTTGTTAATAATTAAGATAAACAACTTAAACTGATCTTTACTTATCAGAAGCTATCACATCATATACATGTTTGTTGAAACATATGTCTATTGTTAGATAATGTTTCAAATAATTAACTATCCACAAGCTTAAAAAGCAAAAACTCCCCCTAAGCAAATGCAAAAGGTAAAAATCGGGGAGAAATTACTACAAAGCTACAAATCACAAATTTAAATACCCAAACTTTGATGTCTCTGCCATAATTTGAATTTGGTCAGAGTTATATTGCTGAATTTAAGTACCAATAAAAAATTTGATTTCTGAAAAATCAAACATGGAAGATTTCACAATGCTGTTTGATATAAATCATGCACAAACGCATGAAAGTTATAAATTGCCAATCATTTCCCAAGATTGCTGGAATTCAAGCAAATCCCATCTAAATTTTAGATGGGAAAAACCACATTTGGTACCTAATTATGCTTATTTCAGTAGCTAAGCTGATGCTAGGAGTGCTCCCAGCAAAAGTTAAGACTAAATCAAGTGTAATGGTTTGCCATCATGAATTCCCATGCTTCTTATGTTTTCCACCACATCTACCACCATTAGTCCAGGATATTAATGCAAAGTCCACCAAATGTATGATGTATCTCCTTGCTATGACTGCATAATAATGACAGCCATGATTGCTCAGTGGTTGGACTCATAATCCAAGACTTACAAGTCCAATACCTGCCACTGGGCAAGGCTAGGTCAACTGGCTGTGGGATCTTGGGTAAGATACTTAACTGCCTATTTTCTGGCAGGATATGTCATTAATGTGCTCAAAGTGCCATTAAAATAAACCAATCAACCACACTATGTGAAATTTGTAAAATAAATATTTGAAAATATAATTTTAATTTAAATTTGAGCACATTTGACCAAAGACCTCAAAGCATGAACCCCATTAGTGGAAGCAATGAATTACTTCCCTCTTGCATATGGTTACTCAAAAGGGAACATAAATACACAATTTTATCAATTTCCATCCAAAAGCTAATATGTGGTAACATACAGACATACACATGGATGGATGAGATTACAATATCCCCTACCAAAGATTCAGATAATGAAAGATAATTTTAAGAAAAAAGAACTGGGGCATTTTGACTATTATGCTAATTAATACCAGGCATCAAAATATTTGAAGAAAATTTGTGTTTTATTCCTGTGCTAACAAAAATATTATATCAGGAGTACTGTACATCTCTACTTGTTTTTGTGAAGTCCAACTGCAAACAATAGAAACCCTAATAAACTATTGCATGATTTTCCAGCAAACCAAGATCTATGTTGTTTCTTTTACTGATTACTACTAACAAAGCACATAGACCCAGATCTGCCAGCACATTATGCAATAGCAGATCTGGGTCTGCGCAATTTGCTGTTGGACTTGGCCTATAAGTGAGTGCATACAGTCTCCCTCGCCTATTAATATAACTTGTAAACAGTAATAAATTGTTGATAAAATGGTGTAATGACTACAATCTTATCCCAGAAACCAAATTCAGTTGTTGTCTTTTCTGAAAATTATTACTATCATTTTTTAGGAAACTGTTTTCTGTTGCTGAGATTAAATTTAACTGCATACTGTTGCCACAATGTCGAGCTCCAAACCATGTAATTATAGATTAAGTCTTTTTTTATTTGAAATATGGATCCTATATCCATAACAACCAAAACATCCATTTTAACATGATACCACCATGTAATGATTTTCTTTCCCTTTATGATATCTATATGAATTCCCAATATTCATTTCATGTCTTTGGTGTGCTGACCTGAACCATACAAAGATGATCCCACTGTACCAATTTCTATAGGTTATCAAAATATCTTTGAGCATTTGTCTAACAGGCATTCATGGGCAGATTCAGTGATATAATTTTTATTTATCTTTGTGCCATCAAACTGCATCATTTTAGAATTAGAAGGTTTTAAAAATTAGTAATCAGTAGAGTATGAAATATAGACCTCTGTGACCTAATTTTGTCAGACCTTTTCATTTTATGCTTCCCATGATACATCATTGTTAGGGCCATAACTATTACCCGGGCAACTGTTTGCCAGTTTGAAAATTAGTAGTAACTGGTTACAAAACTTATACAAGTAGCTGGTTAAATGACCAGACTTCACCAGCATATAAGCTGAATAAATGTATGTGCAAAAAAAATGTGGATAAAATGTCTCACCCCATGCCTTTTTTTTTTTGTCCAAACAAGCTTTAAACATGAACTGACAGAGTGCTAATACCTTTACCCTAGCTGCAGCCAAAAGTTATACATGATCTGCAATTGCAAGATACCATAAAAAATTATACTGATACCAGCTTCACTGGTACAACGTGGAAATGTGTACACTCAAACAGCAAAACACATGGACCCTATTTTTTCCATTTAAAACTAGCATCTTGATCATTTCAAAGAATGGTTTATGTCCGACAGCTGTATTTAACAAATCATTTCCTTCCTTCCAAACATTAATTAGATTGGAAGAATGGTGAAATGTAGCAGCAGTGGGACTTTAAGCTCATTAGACATTATGGCTAGGTTAGCTAAAAGTTGCTTCAAGACAGCAAAGGTCACTAAATCCTTTATTTAAAAACTATTGTGCTACACCATGGTGAAAATATACAATATCAATTCCTAATTCCAACATTATTTAAGGAGCGTTATGCTGCTGTAGCCAATATATTTGATATTCACTGACTAAACAAATACCTCAAGTCATTTTATGGCAAAAGCTAAAGATGAAGAAAAAACCCCAAACTGCTATTACTTTATTTTCCCATGTAAAAGTTTTACGAAACAGTGAATGCTGTAGACAAACTGCCATCATATAATGTGCATGTAGATCAAGGGCAGTGCTACATGCTGAAAATCTATCTCTGTCCACATGGGTTTGAGTCTTGGGCTTAGCCAATGTGGATATGTGAGAAAAACTACAATATAGTTGCCAGTAGATTCTGTGGGTTGGTGGTACTTACTGATGGGGGGAGGGAGACTTTCCAGGTTCTTCCTCCACTACTTATACTATGGGAAACTGTAGAGGTCCTATTTGGTATAAAATAAATTTTGAGAGATCCCTTCAGACTGTGAGGCCCTAAGCTGTAGCCTGCAATTGTTTAGCTTATGCCTTAATCTGGCACTGATTTCATTATTACAATATTCACAAGTGATAGAATATGGCATCTGTGGATTGCTTATGTTATATCTATTTATGTCTGGTTTGATGTTTTTTTTCCTGAGAAATGAAATTGACTGATATAATGTAATAATCAGGAGTTACTAGTTTGGGAGGTAGGTGTGAAAATGCCCCCAAATTGGCCTGAGAGTTGAGAGTTGACATTTATGAAGTGTCTGGTTTTGAGGAATTAGATTCAGGGCTTGCAAGTTCATTCAAGTAACCAGACCAGGGTATGTGCCTAAATAGTGTTTCTTTGAGCATTGACCAGTACAGAACATAAACTATTATACCAGACATGTATATATTATCAGATTTGTCAATAGCTATCTGTAGCCTGTACACTGTAACTGAATCATAAGGAAGCTTCTTATTGTTTAATTACTTATGATTTNTGCTTTGCAGATTTATTTGTGTTTTTTTTTATATAAAAAACTAATGCTTAAGTTACAACTGATAAAAACCATTCTCAATGCCTTTTACACCTTCTCGGTAATGGAATGTATAAGTATTTATGTTGAAATTACATTGCTTTTTATAAAATTCTTAACACACAGTTCAATAGATATTAGTTATGAGCAGCTCTCGGAAACAGATTCAACTTTTTAATGTGCAACCCAAAATCTGGTCTCCTCCTATATGTCTCGCTCGCCTTGTTTCTGTTTCATGACTAGCTAGTACTGCGTCACAGGACCACATGTTCTGTTGCCTCATTAAAACTTGGAAAAACTCAGCAATTTACGGAATCGTGGTATCTTCCGTGCAATATAATCACTACCTGCCTACGATATGTAATCACAGTTGAATTAAAATTTGTTGAGAATTACATACATAAAAGGGAAAAAATTTTTTATTTCTGGTCTCCTTTAAATTCAAAAGAATTTCATGACAATCATTCTAAAACAATCACATATCTTTGTCTATACAGTTATTATATATACCTGATTATGAGGTAAGTCCAATTGCAAACTACACAGACTCAGGTCTGCGATCACATGTTGCGCTGGCAGATCTGGGTTTGTGCAGTTTGTTAGCAGTAATGAATAGCACAAAAAGATAGACCCTGATCTGTAGGTACATTATATTATGGCAGATCAGGATCATTGTTACTTGCAGTTTGATTCAACTTGTAAGCAAAGAAGAATGGTAACAGCAATCATTCTTAAACAATGGCTTATGTTGGTCTATTCAGTTCATAGAAATCATCCTTAAATAAGTGGCAAATCTTGGTCTATGCTGTTTGACATAATTTACATTATGTCATACCACCAAAGACTCAGGCAGTGAGTGACAAGTGTAACACTAGTTGATTGAACATTTTTAGGTTTTTTCATATTTAATTTCAAACTCTTCACAAAAGTGCAATTACTAACAGAAAACTCTAATATCATGAATTTATCATAAGTGCTTAAAGAGGGTGTGATATGGATTTAAATCAAATATCCTTCCCTTGAGACCTTATATATACTTTAATGAAAGAGTTATTTCTGTTAAGATTGATTAAAATGTTAACACTGGCATATTTAATAAACTACTGTCTTCAGTATTAAAATTAATTATTATTCTCATCTTGCATCTTTCTTAAAGTTATTAATGCCTGACTTCTGCTGATGACAGCTTTATTTTCCTTAAATGGCAATAATCTCGCACAAGCAACATGTAGCTTCATGTACATGGTTTAATCCCCCTCATGGTAAGATTACAAAATAAATGTTAATCACCAGTATATCTACCATCACCTGTATTGCTTCTTCTTGGCAATGCCTTGCATTTTCATTTTATTTGCAGGTGTGTATTATAAATGCACCCTCACCCCAAAAAACAACAGGGTAGGTAGGTAGGTAGGTAGAAACATTTTAACTTGTATTGTCTGTAAGCATAAACCAGGAAAAAAGTGTCATGTGCATCTTCAATTTAACTTTGATCATAATTCAAACCTTAATTGTCAATTTTTTTCTCTAAATTTTGTTTCTTTCTCACAAACATTTAGGGTTGGCAGTAAAAAATAGGGGAGGTTCATTAGAACCACATTTATTTTATCTGACCTAAGGCTGCTTATATATTGTAGTTCTTAACTGCTCAAATGATTTCATGTCAAATTTTTGTGCTCTGGAGTGTTCCAAGTCAGCATCATATTTGTGTAACCAAAAAATGTGTTCACTGGTTTTAATAAAACAGCAACAGAAGCTCAGCAGGTAGAATATCAGATTCATAATCCAAGGGAACTGGGAACAACACCTACCATGGCTTGCCCAGCTTTGCTACCTTGGTATATCCTTGGGAAAGGCACCCAGGTCCAATTGCCTCTGCATGACATAGCCAATAAAGTTTTAAAAGTGTCATTAAACTCCAACCAGCCAAAGAAAACAACACTGCTTTTCTTATTATGAGCTGACACTATTATTTTCACACCACTGAAATTCAGAATTTTTTAAAACAAATCTGGCAAAAAGAAACCAAAAAATGTGCTCATTTTGACTTTGCTCACAATTTTATAAGTCCTACAAAAACCAAATTTAATCTGGGAATTTTCACCTGGTGTTAAAACTATGCCCCATAGGTTTCCTGATGGTGGAGGGGGTTACTTACATTTTATCTTTGAGAAGCACAGGGTCATCTTCTCCTGCTGGGGTCATACTCCCACTTCCTGTTTCCAAATAATCCTCAGGACTGTTCAGTTCCTTTTTCTTGGCATTCTGTCTTTCTCGTGCACTGGCCTCAAGAAGGGAGATATAGGCAAGAATTCCACGTGGCTTGTTTCTCAGGTCTGTCATTAACAGGTTTGTATCTATTAACTTGTCAGTATTTTTCTCCTTCATATTATGGACTGGGGTCTGATTATCCACCAAATTCAAATCAACATCATTGTTCTCCTCCTCACTTGCCAAACCCTCCCCATCACTATTGTAGGATCTTGTGTTCTCATCATCTTCTATGGAGTTTTGTGATGTCAGCTTTTTGTTCTTAAGATTTTCTCCATCCATGTTGTGTAACTTCGATATATCCTTCTTTTGGTTGGCTAGGGAGAGAATGTTAATGTCCAATTCGTCACCACTGTCCTCAGGATTTTCAGTTTTCTCTATGTTGGAATTCACTGTGTCTTCAAAGTGATAATTTGGATTAGCAAAGCTAAGGAATGGTGCATCCATATCTGGAGAAAAAAAAGAGAATTTCATCACAACAGATTTATAACAATGTTGACATATTCAGAAGCTGCAATGACTCAGTTTGTTTCCCAGCAAAGAAATTGTTCATTCAGTATAACTTTCAAGTAGGGTTAATATACTAGCTTCAAAGAAAACTGCCAGAAAATGTATGTCCATACACATGAAAATGAATTTTCCTTAGTTTGGAACAATTGCATCATACATGTGTTACACCAAGAGTCATATAATCTGTAAAGCATTGACTTCCACTGGTCAAAAGGAAGAAATTTAAGGTGTCTTAATATAAGCATGGCCATGGGCAGCTAGGTGTGCTGCTTTAACCTAAGCATTACTAGTAAACTGAGAAGTAACATCTGCAAATTTGGATATATTTCTACTATTCAAGAAAACCAAAACAGAACCTGAATATAAGCATGGCCTAGGGGAAGGGTCTTGGTCAAAAGAAGCTTAATCAAGTAGCAGACAAGTCTATGACAAGATGCAGCTTGTTAAATATTACAGTCTTGCAGCTTATGGTCCTGACAGCATCATTAATTATGGTTTTCTAAAAAGAGATTATAAGATCTGCATCGGCTGATACAAGCAACAGACATGGAAAATGTGATGGTGCTCATGTGAAAAGCAATTCTAAACATTCGTCAGGCAAGGTAATGTAATGAATATTGATGATAAATCGGACAAAGATGAGGGCAAATTTGATCCCCATGTGTCACTTGCTATTTTTTATTAGTATCAAGTATACAGTTAGAATCTGCATGTTACCTGCATACTCACTCCATAAAAATGTCAACCAACTCTGTTAAAATATCAGCCAACTCCATAACAATGTTGACCAATTCAGTCAAAATCTCAACCAACTCCATAAAAATGTCAACCAACTTAGTTAAAATGTCAGCCAATTCCATAAAAATGTCAACCAACTCGGTTAAAATATCACCCAACTCCAAACAAAATGTTGACCAATTCAGTAAAAAGTCAACCAACTCCATAAAATGTCAACCAACTTAGTTAAAAAGTCAACCAACTCCATAAAAATGTCAACCAACTTAGTTAAAATGTCAGCCAATTCCATATAAATGTCAACCAATTAGGTTACAATGTCAACCAATTCCTTAAAAATGTCAACCAAATCAGTTAAATATTTTTGTATGCTAAAGGTGAAGAAAGCATGCAGTATTATTTAATTTCTTCAAATTTAAAAACACATCCTGTATATCAACTTGCTTAAATTGTCAAAATAACAACATTGGTGGTACAGCACACGATTTATGCTGGTGTCGTCTAACCTCCATAGTAAGTTACTTTCATTCCTTCAATGTAATGGTTTTTTTTTACAATAATGATGTCATGGGTTCCATCCAACCCTGTTTACACTAAGTTGTTGAGAAATAAAGTGATTGAGTTTGTGTGTGATCAATAAGGGATTTTTAAAAAATGTTTGATATTCAATTGCATTGACATTTTTTAATGTTAGTATTGCTCAGTGTACTCTCCACATTTAAGAAAAAAAAGATTTCATTTAAATTGGGGTCCAAGTTTTAATTTAAATTAAAGATCATACAAAAAGCCAACATAAAATAAAACTTTGACTGTATTATCTCCTTGATTTCCAAGAAGATTACAACTCCAAAAATATTTGAAGTTATTCATTTCAAAATTTATTTTATTTTCAATACGTCTACAATTGTGTGCTTTAGCATTTCGAGCTTCAAATATTTTCTGCCATTTATAACCTTTTTGATCCTTCCTATCACTGAATCTAAGTTTTGTTATTCATAAATCTAATTTCCTCAAACATGTTTTAAAGACCTATAGCCTAGCTGGCACAAATCTCAAGATATTATATAAAATGGCTAGCAATTAGATTTTCACTGGAAAGAATACGTGGAATGACAAAAGAAATAAAATTGTTATAAATAAAATTGTTATGTCTAATTTAGAAAGTGAATTGTGTTCATAATTAATAGGCATGCCAATATATGTAAAAAACTAAGTAGTTTCATACCTAATAAACAACTTAGTTGCCTTCCAAAATTGTCCACTCTTTTTTTATATCCAATCATCTTTACAATACTCAATAACTGCATCACTGGATACCTATAGGGACAAACTCTGCTTTTGAATTTTCATTAGCACTGGGTAAAAATGGCCAGAAAAAATAGTTTACGGAAAAACTCAAAAGATGAAATAGCTAACTGCATCTGTCATAGCAAATTCTGTACTTTTTTCACTCAAATGGGAAATGCACACTCTTCACAGAAGACTGTGGGTTCTAAGTCTTCCTTCACTCACTGATAGTCTTTAGTGACAAGATTTTCAAATTAGTTGCTGTGATACACATATTAAAATGTCCGCATTGCAACATTTTCATTCAGAACAAAGCAGACATCATTATAATCCTTTTTTGGTGAAAATGCCATGTTATTATGGTCATCTATTCAAGGAGAGTAGTAGCAACAAGTCATCACAGCAATCATACTGGATGTATGACTGGCAGCATTTTCATTTAGGACCATACTTTGGTATCCTAAGAAGTCTTTTGGCAAAAACCCCATGTTGATATAACCATCCATTTGGAAGGAATATAGATTAAACATTCTGAAGATACGTCTTATCAATCAAGATGATTAGCATTAAGAAGGTTTTCAAGATGGCTGCAGTGGTACAGACTGGCAGAATGTTCATTTAGGACCGCTAGATATCAGTCTTTCAGTGAAAATCCCATGTTGGTATGGCAATCCCATAATCAAGAGAAATAAGATTTTCAAGATGACCAATGTGGCAGATATGCATTTTTTATTTAGGACCAACTAGAACATGGGATGCATGTGTGTGTAAAATTTCAGAACAATCCTTGAAGTGGTTTACGAGAAGTAATGATAATATACTTGTTCAAACAGACAGATGCTTAATTGGACAACAGAGCATCCCATAAGCTCTTTGGATCTATAAAATTTATAGCAGAGCTATAAAAAAAAAACCCCAAACATCCCATAAGCCATTCTAATTTATGACCAGTAGAGGTAAAAATATGACATGAAAGGTTTCAATAGACTATCAGTAACATGACCATTACATAAAAATACAAATGCAGAATGAACTTTTTGTGATTTGTACTATTCATTAGTACTAATGTATATTCCTTCCATCTCAAAGGTTTTTGTTTAGTGTATTTTTTGTGACATTTAAAACACATTACTGTTTTCATCATGCCAAGGAAATGACCCAGGCTGGTCTGGATGAGTATCAAACCTGCAACCTTTGGATTATGTATCCAACACTCTACCAATGAATCAACAGTAAAATCTCCTCCCTTTATAAACTAAGCCAGATTTCTTAATTGTCTAGACCATGAAGCCCAGTAGCTAGAATTAAATTTTTATAAAAGATGGCAAGGCTTACCATTGGCTAAAAACATTACTGATGTGGAAGGCCACGCTGAGCTCAAGATAAGAATTTAATGAATTGTGTATTTTGCTACTTCGTTTGGAGCCACTAGTAATTGCATTTTCTGATGTTCAATGGTGTAATATGTTGTTAATGCTGCAAAATAATCTTCAGGAGCTTAATCTGCCTTTTACAATGTGTTTAAAAAGCCTTAGTGACCAAGGTGAATACAATATATGGCTGTTTGAATTGCTGTTCAAGTACTATCATTTCAAACACGCATAAGACATTTTGAAACTTGTCCCAATTGCAGACTAGTAATTTATATTGATTGAATTTGACTAAAAATTAAAACGTGGACTGTGCATACAGCAAGAGCAATATGCTGACAACTTCAGACAAAAAGCTTTAAAATAAATGTTGATTTAATTTGAATGCAACTTCTTTATTAATTTTCAGTCAATCTGTATCACAATTAAAAAAATAACGGCTCAATATGTATGCACAATACATGCAAAATAGGATGTTATCTACAGTCTGTTTCTGCACATCACAGTGTAATATACTGTGCATAAATCACCCAAAGTGTTAACAAATTTTGTGCATCTTTCTAATAAAAAGTCCAGTGAGCCCTACTTGTGGGTTTGTTGCTAAGTGGGCTTATATATTGCAAATTGACAAAACTTTCCTGTACCCCAACTTTGCCAATGCTATGTGATAGTAGTGATGATATTGTAACTTTAGAATGAACCTCATGAGAAGCCGATATCAGACAACAGTTAAACATCTAAAATCTCTTCAATATATCGTTTTGACTTCAGTTTCAGAGTGTCATGTGTTTTGGAGTGGCAATTTTATTTATTTGCTATCACATGATAACATGTAACTGATGACACAATTTTCACCAGTTTTCTTGAAATTTTACACTTGCTGCAAGTTAAAAAAAAGACTGAGTTTGTCTAAATCTTGTAAGTATACATAGTACGCTTAACAACAACCAAAAATTACCAAATACACTTTCATATCCATTCAAATTGCCTTTAATTTTCTATGATTATCAATGAATTGAAACAGCTGGTACAACTTGTTTGTTGTTGACTGTCAAGCAAATAAAATCAGGTGACCTATTTCTGCCAACCTGCATTTTTTTTTATATCTTACCGAAGTTCATTAATGAAATAATTATCAATTTTGCTGTTGAATTTAAGTGCATTTTATTTTTTCTTTCTTTCCTTATTTCATGTTTTGAATTAAAAAAATTCAATCAAATGTATTGAAATCAATAGATTTTTTAACAGATAAATATTTATATTTTGGTACATTTACATAAATTTTTGAAACAATATTTCTACTTTTGCCATTAATGCATTAAATGTCATTTGCATGATTTTCAGAATGGTAGAAAACTGCATCATTGTTAATGACCAAATAACTTTAACAAAAGCATACACAGATCTTAAAGAGAAGAAAACAAAATTGATTAATTCATGGATTCAGACTATTTATTGTTATATTCACCATTGTTGCCATTTCATGTGATCTTAGATTTCTTTTTCTCATCTCTACGATGGCCACATGTGACACTGTGACCAACCACTCCAAAATGCGTCAAAAACAAGGAAAGCAAAACGTGGTACACATAAATAAACTGTCACAGAACAAACATCTGCAGCCATGAATAGTAAGTTTTGAATATCAGTACAGGTATAAAATATGATTCAGGGTGTAAATGAACTTTCAGTAAAACTTGTATTGTTTATGAATTATTCCATGATTTCTTCTTAAGGGCTTCAAAACCAATACCATGAGGATAAAGCTGGATACCAAATTTGCTTGAAATCCGATAACCTATGTAAAGTTCATAGTATGTGCAATCAAAGGTCCATAACTCCTATATATGATTCTATGGAACGCTGGAAATTTAAATTTTTTCCGGTCTCATCAATCTCATGTAGTATGCAAATTTAGGTTGAAATCAAACAATTCTTATCAAGTTGTACCACAGAAATCAGCGTAAAGAAGACAAGTTAAAAGAGGGGCCATATGTTCCATAACATCTGTAAATGACTTCATGAAATGCTGGAAATCAAATTTATTCAAAGTTTTATCATGGAAAAGGTGTCTGTAAAATTTGGTTACATCCACTAATCAATGGTATAGTAATAATTATTGTTGTACCTTAAAATCATTTTCAGCATATGATAGGCTATACATGGTGGCCAATACATCTGGTGGAAGAAGAAAATCCTCAGTAAGAACCACTCGCTCCCAGGAAGCTACTGGTAAGCTTTCTCATATACCTACATTGGCTAAGTCTGAGATTCAAAACCCATGCAGACAAAGGTGAGATGTCAGTGATCAGCAAAGGTAAGTGCCTTTAAGATCACTCAGACACCCAGGGCTACCTTTCTCAGGTATAGTTATGCTGTAGAAACCAAAATCAGGTGGATATGCAATCAGGGTTCAAAACTCCTGTAAATGATGTCAAAGAAAGCAAGGAATTGAACGTGTTCCAGATCTGATCATGATCAAGCAGCAAGTAAAATTTACTTTAAAGCAAAGTTTCTAGTAAAATTATCTTGTGGACACCAAATTAATGATGGACTGCTGGACAGACAGATAGATGGTGACAATGAGATTACTGTTTGGTTCCACAAAATCTGTCAAGGTAGCTCCTATAACAATACAAATACAATTCTGCTGTCATTATTGTAAGAGAAAAGAGGTATCTTTTGAATCACTGTTTGCTACTGAAAACTTTTGAAAACTTACTTGGTTGTAAAATTGTCATTCTGAATGACTCATTAACAGGAACAGATTATCAGAAAGTGTAGAACCATAAAGAAGAGTTAATTACATGGTCTGTGGTTTCAAGTAAATTGACCAAATGGAGCTGCATCTTAAAATAGGAGAGTAATATAAGGATTCCGCTTTTAAATTCCCATCTGCCCTGAAAATTGAAGATCAATACAATGTAGTCTCAATGTATCATGCATGCTTTACTTATGAGTTGGGTCCAACTGCAACATCATAGAACATGATCTGCCATCACAAATTTGCACCAAAATAGCAAGGTCTATTTTGTATGTTCCAGTGATTATTTCTAAGTAACTACACAGACCCAGATCTGCCTGTGCATTATGCAATACACATCTGGGTCCGTCTGTGCAGTTTTCAGAAGCAAGTGCACATACTAACAATGGACCAATCATTATAAATTAGGTTCTGTCATTCCTAAAAGATATTTAGAAAGAGTCTATGCTGTTCAGCTGAAACAAACTTGTACACAGTACAAAAATGGTATCTTAATCTTTTACACTGTGCAAAAGACTATCTTAATCTTTACA
>QKMX01359366.1:0-10746 GCA_003401595.1 Venustaconcha ellipsiformis | reverse complement strand
CTACTTCTCCATCTCCGTCTTGTGTCCTACTACTTCTCCGTGATAGTCTTTTGTCCTACTTCTCCATCTCCGTCTTGTGTCCTGCTACTTCTCCGTGACCGTCTTTTGTCCTGCTGCTCGACATAATCTATGCGCAATTCCTATTTATATTCTGTGTCCGCCTTGTGTCCTTTTGCTCGACATTATCTATGCTCAATTCCGATTTATATTTTCAATGTCCGCCTCGTGTACTACTGCTTGACATGATCTATGCTCAATTCCGATTTATATTTTCAGTTTCCGCCTTGTGTCATGCTGCTTGACATGATATATGCTCAATTTCGATTCACATTCTCCTTGTCTTTTTTTGTCCCGCTGCTGCTCGACAAGATCTATGCTCAATTCCGATTCACATTCTCATTGCCTGCATTGTGTCCTTCTGTTCGACAAGATTTATGCTCAATTCCTATTTACATTCTCCGTGTCCGCCTTGTGTCCTCCTGCTCGACAAGATCTATGCTCAATTACGATTCACATTCTCCTTGTCTGCCTTGTGTCCTGCTGATCGACAAGATCAATGCTCAGTACACAGACGGACCAAGTCACCTCATTTAAACCACACATTTCTAGCTCCTGACAAAGGTGCAGACAAATTGAAAAAATATTTAATGATAAACCTTGAATGTAATCGAGGTTTTGCCCCATGTAATTGAGGTTTTTCCCCCACGCTTTTTGAGGAAAAGACGTGATTATGCTCTCTTGCCCTTCCGAACATGTGTACTTCAGACCTTTAGTAATGTCGCGCAACTTCCCCTACATTGTTAAAGACAGAAACTTGAAACCTTGGGATATAATTGGAATGTTCTTTAGATGCGCAAATATAACATCTAGAAATTACGACATAGTGGACTGTTAATAGCATACAATATTTTCCAGATGCAGTTTCATAGCATAGCGGCAATGACATAACTGACCTTATCGTTCACAGTTATGAGACGATTAATGTAAACCTGAAGAGCAAGCCACAATGGTTCTTGGACAGGAACCCTCTAGGTTTGGTTCCCGTGCTGGAAATTGGGGACAAGATCGTGTACGAGTCCGCCATAGTGAATGATTATCTTGACGACATCTTCCCCCAGGAGAGGTTGACTCCAGACACACCATACCAAAGAGCTAGGGATAAGATACTTCTTGAAAGGTTTGGAAAAGTAAGTCGTGAGGGGAAAAAATTGATGACAACTAAAATTAGCACTGTACGGGTTTTGTAGTAAATAAATACCGTTTTGGAGCTACAGGAACATTCCATCCTGCTTTATAGGACTCAGTTGCATGAAATAGCATGTTACACCGATATAGAGTTAAATAGCATTCATAATATCAATACGGCAACATTAATACTAATTCATTAGCTCGCACTCATTGACTCAATCTAATTTACATTGTTGCATCATTTTTGCAACAGTGTTTTGATGCATGTTAGATAGTTTAACCCACATTTCACACGTTATGTTCATAGTCTTTATACTGGTCTTTGTATTTATTCGACACTCCTTGCAAATAATTTTTCTTTTTCAAATTGACAAATTTCTCATCTGCAGTTTACGACAAGCTATTACAAAGCCATGCGGGCGAAAGGCGAAGACAAGGATGCATTAGTTGATTACAACAAGGCGTTAAGCCTCTTAGAGACCGAACTCACTGGTAGAGGGGACTTCTTTGGCGGTAAGGAACCACGAAGATAATTACATCTGATACTAATCAAGTTTCGGAAACCAAATACCCATTTTTTGTTTAATTGGAAAATAAACTGTTATTAAATAGGAAACTTCGAGTTTAAAAAGTACATACAATTTTATTTGCGGAAATGAGTTTCAGTATTACGCGATAATTTGTATGATACTCTCTCTTATCCGTAATCTGTATAAGCCATTTCTTTCTTTGTATAATAGGTCCCTGTATGTACTAGTGAAGCGGTACCTTTTTATATCAAGATTCTTGGACTTATATTACAAGATTATATGTACAATGTAATCATTCAGTTGCCTCAGCGCTAAATAAAATGCATGTGTTACTGTGCCAAAGAGCAACACGCCAAAATCAAACCTAATAATCTACATTATCGTGCTTCGCTTGGGATCGATTTCGTTCTGCATAACTGGTATTCCCTCTTAATAAATGAGAAAAAAAAATGGAAAACATGCAATTTATTTTGAAAAAAAAACCTTGTGTTGAACTATGCGTATTGTCATGGCTTGCTTTTGAAATAACGTCAAGTGTCCATTCATGTTTGCTATCTGATAGAAAGTAAATACGCATAACAAAAACAATAACAAAGCACATTAGCCAGTTTCATTTTCAGTGTACATATTTGCCTGTCTCTTTTTTTTTGTTTTATGATCCAAGGCTCTCAAGCCACAGGCAGTTTACTTGACGGTTAGTTCAATAAGTCTAAGTTAAGAACGAAATGCGTTATTTTGTTTAGTTAAAACGCTCAAAAAACGCAGTTTATCTTCATTTTCAGGTGACAGTGTCAAGATGATTGACTTTAACATGTGGCCCCACATATATCGTACGGATATAGTTGAATCGATCATTCCGACATCTAATGTAGGTATAAAAGCCGATAAATATCCGAAACTGAGCGCTTGGATTGCCAGGATGAAGACAGTTCCAGCAGTTCAAGAAACCCTTTATCCTGTGGAATGGCACATAAGCTTTATGAAAGGATACATTGAAAATGGAAGTCCTGATTACGACATAGGATTGGATTCGTAAAGCCATGTAGTTCTAATGTAATATCAATGCGTGTTGTTCAAACCAGCTAATTTTTTACTGCAACATATCATAATTTTCAGTCTAAAGTCAGAATTGTATTATTTCACCCTTGCATTCTTCTTCGTAGATAACAAATAGTTATGATATTGATTTGATATTATTCATTGTGCACCATGTACAAGTGTACGCGTATGATGTACGTTTGTATAAGCATGCATTTACTTTCTCCGGAAGATCTCATACCAGAAGATGGCAATAAAGCCACCACAAGAATCTAACATGAATGAGTTTGAGATATATGAGTTACTTCTATTTTAATCTTAGCTGTCTGAGTTATTTCTAGGTTATATATTATATATGTCCGAGTTATTTCTATTTTATATATTATATATCTGATTGATTTCTATTTTATATTTAGATATCTGAGTTATTTAATTTTTGTTTGTGTATATGATATAGATTAATATCACTTGTGCATGCACAATTCATAATAATTTCCCAGTATGGATGCGTTTGAAGACAATCTGATATTTTGTACGATTTTTTTTATGGAATTAAAACAGAAAATACAAGAAAATGCCATAAGTATTGCAAATACACCAGAAGACGTGGAAGAAAATATATAAACCTGGCAGTGCCTATAATATCATTGAAAACTGCATGAGTTTACAGTGAAAAAAGCATGTAGTGGAGCATAATATTTGTCTAATATTTTCTAGTTGTTTGAAAAGCAACAGTCTTAGTGAAAAATAATATGGAATAAATAATTTATTTCCTCTTAAGATAATCATAGTTATTATCAATTAAGAAACCAATTAAGCTGATAGGAAAAGGAGGAGTTGATCAGAGTTATAGTATGGCGTGTGTTTTAAATAACAATGTTTCAATATGCAGAACGTGGTATGTAACACGCCACATGAATATCAGTTTTCTTGACGCGCTTAACCAATTTTCACTAGTTTAATTGATGCTTGTTTTAGCACTTTCTTGATTTGTTTAGAGTTTCTTAAGTACATTGCTTTTATTTTTGGTTACATTTTGTTATTTGATATGATTAGTTGTATAAAGATGATAAATGAAGTCAAGTTTGGCACCTATACTTACCATACAACTTTGTTTGAAATAAAGGAAAATAAAGTTTGCTCGTTTTTATTACCATATCTTCCTTTCAACGAAACTTCGAAGCCGAAGAATATTCTTTTTTACTTTAATGAGAGTTTATTACTGGGTCAGAAAGCGAGTGTGTCTATTGCGCACTATTTTCTGTTTTAAAATTTCTTGCAATTCCACTGAAAGCAACAGACGAAAATGGATGAAATTCAGTAGTGTATCTGCCTAGACACTCTATGCATGGAAAGGTATCTCCACAAAGACCATACAAAAACTTGAAACACATTTTTTGATCCGAAGACTCTTCATAACAAGGATCTAAATAAGAGACTGAAGTTTTTCCATTTCGAGATATTACGTTCGATTCTGTTTCCATGGTGACGTCACTGTTTTTACCACCATGTCTGAAACATCAACCTTCTGTCAATGTTTAAAGGATGTATACTTAGGTGGATACGTTGACTTCCTGACCCATATACCTTTCTTGCGATTTGCAGTTCACCACAACTACAAAACAAACTTGAATATGCGTGTAAATATATCCACACAGTAACCAAAGTGAGCAAAAATAAACTCCGACTCAAGACTCCAAGATTAAAAGCAATATTTAAAGTTATCTGACATTTTAATGATGTATCCATTATGTTCAACACGTAATATTAAAATAATTCCTTAATTGATATATTTCTACATCTAATTTTAAGTTAGTTACCTGTGATCCAAATTATTGAATTTTAAGTTGAATTGAAACTGACTACAAGGGTTGAATACAACATTATGTACATCTTTTTGCGTATATTTCAGCGAAGAATTTTTTAGACCTAGATGTAAAAGAAAGGAGTGTAACACGTATACATAAGCACAGTAAATATTGTTATTTTAAGTGTATTTCATATAAATTCATTAAACGGTATACATGCAAGAAACACTGAAACTTTAAAGACAAATGTCAAGAACAATTTGTTTTGTTTGCATATATACATAATAGCATCAAGTTTTAGAATATAAAATAAGTAATCAAAATGTAGAAAAAAAAACTTTCCCGGTAAAAAAGAACACAAATTGTGAAGATTAATTCCTTGAAAAGGCTAAATGTATAAATACTGCATTTTCATTCTGGTGTATCATAAACAATTGATTTAAAAAATGCACCCTGAAGGAAATCAATGGAATCAAAGAGACTTAAGGTGCTTAAATTCAGTATAGGTAAATAAGGATTTTTAAAACAAATCGGACCATTGGTTTTCATTTGAGTTTGTTATCTTTGCGAAATTTTGTTTGATAGAGTGCTATAGCATTATTCTCCACGCTCATTAATATATGTGAGATGAGAAAAGAGAGATATAAACAAAAGCTTTCTTAAAACCACAATAAACTAAATAACATAAATTTTGGTCCACTACTAAATAGTCCGTCTCACTTGATTAATGGGGATTTTCATTTGTGATTTTAACTACCGACTTTTTGCAAAACAAATTGATGTAAGATATGCACTATGCTCATGGAAACAATAAGCTGCATCAGAGGAGAAGATAAGACAGTCGTGAGTGTTGACAATTTTAGTACTAAATTCTAGTAATATTTCTTTAAATATCCATTTTATATTCGGAGTCGGCATAAAATATGAGAATATTTTGTAATCTAACGGTTTTAGATTGAGGTCGCAAAAATACATCCTTTCGAAGTTTATCATTTCCTAAATGATACCAATTTGTATTATTTAATTTTAAAAAACCACTGCAAAACAGTTCTGCATTTTGTTACTAATACTGTTTTGTTAATCTTCGTTCTCAGCATATTTGTGTAATGTTACGAATCTTTAATTGCGTACATAACGTTTGGCAATTATTGTTAGCTGTATTTTAGATAATATTTAGATAATATAAACAGAATGTTGATGTAGATAGCTTGCGTCCATGATTGGAAGCTGTAAATAGAATGTTTAAATACTGCTAGAGTTAGGATTATATTTGGCTTGGTCTTTTTTCAGTTAGATTACAATTTTCAGTTGGAATGATCCGCATCTAGGTCAAATAAACATATGTATAAATATGAATAAATGTGACGAAATAAAACTTTGAATAATGATAATTCATTCCTGTTTAAGCCAGTAGTTTGAAATCCATTTTTGAACATATTTGACATTTGTGTTCAGTAATAATTAATGAGGAATTATGCATTTTAAATATTCACAGGAATTACACAGAAATAACATTTTGATTTAGTATTTGGTGGAAGAGCAAATTATGGATAAAAGTGCGTTGGGTTTCATCGGTAAGTCTGTATATCTGGTTTCGATTGCATGCGAAGTACTCTCCCCAACCTTTAGAAGTCCAGGCTGATGTTACCAGAAATATTACTTTAGTAACCTCTTTTCAGGAAAAGGAAGTAGGTAAGTACTTTCTTTATTTTGAAAATATTGCTAAAAGTTTGAAAAGGCATAGAGAGCATTTATTTTATTATTACAAAGTGTTTCTTATCGACAAAGCTCGTCAAGGTTACGCTTCACTGTCGGCACAACGGATTGCTGATTAAGATGTGGTTAAGGACTATATATTGAAGGGTTGGTGATTGTAGAAAGAAAACTAAGCAAACCCGTATCGTTTTTCAAGAGACTAGAACAAGAAGTTTAATAAAGATTACGATAACCTCATACTAAGTGAAGAGTTCTCGAATTCAATCCACAATAATGTTAAGATCTACACTGATAAGCACCACGCTGTACGTACGGTAAATGATGATTCTTTGATTCTCAAAGTTTCTTGTATAAAACCATCTCTCTGAATTCTACAAAATCTCAGTCAGACATCTTTTAGAAATCAATCATTTGATAAGATGGATCCGAAATCCTTATCTCCTCAAACGTGCACTTATTGTAAAAAAGGGCACATAATTTCTGATCGCTACAGGTTGGAATGTAATCAACAGAATAAAGACAGAGCTTTTCCAAATGCTATTATTTATAAGAGGTTAGGGTCCCTGTCTTGTATGGAACTCAGTATATTTGTCTGGTCAAACAAATCCCAATATGTTTCTATTTTTGAGAATTATGAACAATTGGTGTCAGTATTTTTTATATCACGTGTCTGCAATTCTGCTAAGTCTATCCATATTAAAATATTGAGAGACACATGACCTCAGAGTCTCTCAGTGATTAGGTGTTACCCCTGTTTTAGAAGTCGTCTAGTGAAAGTGTTCTTATTCAAGGAGTAGAGTGCGGCTTTGTTGCCATTCCTCTCCATCGCATCAATCTGGCATCAGACATTAATGTTTGGATGCGTAAATGTTGGAGCAGTGATTCTTTACCAACAGAAGGTATTCGTTAATTTTAGGCAATGACCAAGCTGGAGATAAGGCCATGATGAGTCCACTTGTAACTGACAAGCCGTGGTTGCAAAGTTGAAAGTGAATATCCTGATTTGTATCTGGCTATTGTACGTAACAGAGCTATGTCAAAAAGAGCTTTTGAGAATGATATTTATCAGGACATTATTTCTTTAGCTGACACATTTATTGGTCAGACTTTTGATAATGTCATATTTTCATCTGGTACTGTTCAATCAATATATATTTGACACAGTAATCCTCTTTATACTAATATTTATAGTCATGGTGACAAAACACAATTACTCATTCTCAAACAGGAACAATATCATGAGATCTCTATGTGTTCGATAGCTATTAGTGAAAGTGAACCCACACAAGTTCCAGTGTGTGAAAATTTGGGCTTTTATGACTAAGTGGAAACCACCAGAAGTACCCGCTGGTGAAGAGTCGTCCGTGAACTATCAAGTTGTTGTTATGAGGTCATACAGACAGGATCTTTTTAGGCTAGTCAATGGAATTCCCACGGAATGTCATTTAGGGTTCAGTAAGGCTTATCACAACATCATTTTATTCTCCGAAAATTTAGAAAATGAAATTTCTGAATACTATATATATTGTTACACGTGTCAAATGGTAGGAAAGCTCAGTCAGAAAATACCTAAGGCTCATCAGCAACATATTTACGAACCCATTTAGCAGAATAATGGTAAACTGTATCGGTTCCTTATATAAGACCATTTAAGGCAGCCAATACTTGTCGACCGTAAAGTATGAGTCCACAAACTTTCTTGCTGTAATTCCTTTGAATAATATTAAAACTAGACCATTTTTAGAGCAGTGATATCGTTGTTGGTTTTTCTTTTTTGGCCTTCACAAATCTTTCCAGTGCGATCAAGGGTCAAATTATGTGCCTGGAATTCTCCAGCAAATTATGCATTAGGCATCCAACAGTTTCAGCATTCTGCATATCACCTGAAAGTCGTTGGATTCCAGAATGATTCTATCATTCAGTCATACTGCTTTAATACAGGAAAGGAATGGGATAAGGGTGTTCATTTGCTGTTATTTGCTGTTAGGAAATCTTTTCAAGAATAAATGGGTTTTGATTGTTTTAAATTACTTTTTGGAGTTACTGTCTGTGGGCCATGGAAGTAAGTACCAAAAAAAACTTTTAAATAAAGATTCGTTGATTTCAAATATTAGTTGTCAATGGTTTGTGGAGTTTATAGAACTAATCTTAACTTTACTAAGTCAAAAATAAATTAAGGTAAAACAATAATACACATGAACGGAATGTCAGCGTCATCCTTGTGATAATATTCTTTCTTGCACATACCTCTAAAATCCTCTTCGTGCTAATGTTCTTGTTCTTATACAATTTAAAAGAAAGTAAGCGACTTAAGTTAAAACTCCTGGGAAGCGGAATCAAAACACTTTTGTCATATAAATTTGTTAAAGGTTTAATTTGATACTAACAGAATAGCATATTATTCAAGCAATTTAACAGTACCTTTCCAACGCAATGAGGATACAAACGATGAAATGCAATCTGACTGCAGTGACTCTGAACTAACTAATCTACGGGATGCAAAAGTATTAAAGACTCTAGACTAGAAACGTTCACATCTACAGCAAGAGGAAACTGGTGAATTAAAACAGCTATTAGTTGATTATGAGCACTTGTTTACTGATATTCCAGTACAAATTATATTTACCTTGATGTTAAAATTGCAGATTCTGCACCTGTGAACCGGCATCATTACACGGATCGCACATGCAGGTATATTTCATAACATGAAAGGAATTCATTATTTATTTAACAATTATTTTATAGAACCTAGTAAGAGAAACTGTAGTTCATCATGTATTCTTTTGCCGAATCAGATAGTACGTCCCGCACGTGTACTGAGTATACAAATGACAACAGTATTAACAAAAGGAATTCCTTTCCAATGCCAAGAAAAAATTACTGCAATGAGAAAATTGAAAATGCGCAATACGTTACCAAGTTTGTCTTTTAAAATGATTATGGTAAATTCCACTCACGGAAAAGGGCACAAGAAATAAGGTGTTAACTTGTAGTCTAAATAACTGTGGCGTGTACCTTTATGACGTCGTCTTCTACAGCGACACCTTTGAAGATCACCTTTTCGGAAATCCTTTGATCGCCTCAATGAAGCAAATCTGAAGATTAATTTGGCGTGCCTGTGTCACAGTTTTAAGACATTTTGTGGGACAAGGTCAAGATAAACCTGTAGAAGTTAAGGTTAAGGCAATTTCTGAATTCCATGTGACTAGTAGTCAAAAGCAACTGATGCAATATATCGGTATGGCTGGATATCATCAGACATTTTGCTCACATTTTTCCATAATTGCCGACCTTTTGACAAATTTATTTAACAAGATATACAAATTTTATTTGTTTGACAAATATCATGAAGCTTTTGATGAATGAATGGTTGTACAAAAAGTGCAGCAGTTCTTTAAGGGCTAAATTTTAGCGATTTTTAAAAAAGCAAACTGATGCAAGTCATGTAGGTGTTGGTGGAGTATTGATTTAAAAAGACAAAACTGGTGTGAATTATCCAGTGTGCCTTTTTCTAAAACAAAACGATTTAAGCACCAGAAGAACAATTCTACAATCGACAATGACTGTTTGTCTTTGATGCGTGTTTGGCAACACTTTGAAGTGTATATTAGTTCAGCTCTTGTCCGAATATAGTTTTCAGTGATCACTGCTCCCTTACTTTGTGAACAAAACTCAGAAATTGCTGAGATGGTGTCTATTGTTGCTGGCACATCAACAGATATAATAACCAAATTGCAGGAGCACTTTCACATGTATAAAAATACTATGTTGCTTAATTTTGTGGAGTATATGTTTGTCTAATTAAGCTGAGTGCCATTTATATGACATCTTCCTAAGTAATTTTAATTAGTATCGTATATTATCGCTATTTAACTTTTGCCATGAACTGTAAGTTGCAATTTAGATAATGTAAACAGAATTTAAGCATAGCTAACTTTTGTCCATGATTGGAAGTTGTGAATAGAATGATTGCATAACATTTGTGTTCGGAACATTGTAGTCACAGTCCTGGTTACAATTAGACTGAAATTTCCCATTGCGATAATTAACATGTAGGTAAAATTTCAATGTGTTATAAATACGGATATTTGGTAAGCAAATAATTTATTCTTGTTATTTATCGTTCTATTGCTGGCATTGGTCAGAGTTTGTAGCTGTGTTGCTGACATATTATTCAAATGGAAATATTAATATTTAATAAAATTATTTATTGGAATTACTAAAGTTCTCATTCATTTTGCGACTAATATATTACTTTCGATTTTGTGAACTCATTCTGTATTCCATATTCATGTTATATCATAACATTTAAGACTATTCGAATTGGAACATTCTTTTCATTTTACTTATGATAGGACATTTAAGATTTTAAAAATTATCTGTTGCAAACATTCTGTATACAACAGCATCTTGAAAACATTTAAATGTAGGACATCTGGTTACTTTCATAGGCAATTAAAACTATA
>QKMX01359357.1:309-10493 GCA_003401595.1 Venustaconcha ellipsiformis | reverse complement strand
TTTCCAGAGAAAATTAATTTTTAAATAAAAAAATAGATGACCTTCAGAACAAACTGGCATCAACAGTTAAAAAAACACCTTGAGCTCTAAGGTGTAGGAATAAAAAAAATTACTATAAAATGGCTGTTTTAACCTACAATTTTAGATCATATGGTAGCTCATGTGATGGGACTATGTGATCACTAATTTGAATAGCACAATAAAAAAATGCAATTTATCACATAGTCTAGAATAAATAAAAGGAAGAAAGGTTGTTTACAATTTAGTTAACATGTGGGCCAAACACGACCTTGGTAATAGCCAATCATTTTCACTTAGTGTNTACAAAACATCTCAACTAAGGTGAGCTAATAATAGTGATAAAACAATATTTTGTGTTCTGATCAGGTCAAGACAAAAGACTGATTTTTTTTTAAAAATATCAAATCTCATGAAACTAATCATTACAGTAAAATGTAATGAAACAAAAATAAAATTAAAAAAATTTAAAACAAACACAATCAGTTTAATTACATATTCATAACATACTAAATATAGAAAAACCCTAAACCTGGTGGACTTGATTTAACAAAAGGCATCCTGGAATAAAGGTGTTTCATATTTTGTACAAATGACACCAGTCTATCATCAAATGTGGCAAGAAAAAAGACCTTGAACATCTTTTTAACAGTAGATGAAGAGAATTTGATCAATTTTAACAAATGCCTGTTATCATGATGGGAGTTGTACTGTACACGATGATGCCATTCCATTTTCATATACTGCAGTTATTTCAACAACATCCCTTGTAATGAAGGCTATTTAAGTTGTGTAAATGATGTCAATATATCTTCAAATGTAGTTTTTGTTAATAAAAATAGATAAACCATTAATTACCAGGAAGCATCATGCTAACTCTTACTTTTGCCAAATTTCCTGAAGCTTAATATCTCATCAAAGCATCTTGCCATAAATCTAAATTTGATCAGCACATCATACATGATTGCACAATTCTAAACTGATGCTAAGTATGGAAGATAGAAACATAAAGTTTATAGTTTATTTCCAGTGTGCCATGACTTTTAATGTGACTGTAATATTTTACTTATTGATTTCCTTACAGAACTTCGACAGCAGCCAGGTTCAGATCCAGATTCCTACTACAGCCAGCCTGCTACAGAAAACAAAAAGTAAGTCCATCAGCAGCTGACATTCAAACAGGGTAGTTTGGTTCACACACAATTTTGCAAACATATGTGACAGGTGACAGATGCAGACATAGCTTTGTAGCCTACAATGATAAGCAGCTTAATATGGCTAATAAGAATGTTACGGCATATTGATACACTGGGATGTTGTGATACATTATCCATGATAATATACATTGCAGTATAGAGGGTCTGTGCCAGTATTTAAAAAAAAAGAATAAATTTAATGTGCTACATGCATATCTGTTTATTGCTGTTGTACAAAATGCTTTATAAAAAGAGTCATTGATACTGTTCCACAAGATTCTGACTGATTCAGACTTGACTGTCAAGACTGTTGTTCATTGACCAAAGAAATAAAGCGCGAGTCTTATGAAACTAGTCTGCAGCAGTGCACCATTTTAACTGGGACATGAATTTGATCTCCTTGTTGAATGAATGAATCAAAATTACATATATGGCAGGTGTACAATATTATAACTTAAATTTCATCACTATAATTGCTGACACTGTAAATACCTTTATGAGTTCATGCAGCTCTGTTATATTGCAGTATATTACATTAGGCTATCAAGTGCTGTTATACTGCACTATATTACATTAGGCTAGACAGCCCTGTTATACTGCAGTATATTACATTAGGCTATATAGCTCTGTTATACTGCAGTATATTACATTAGGCCATACAGCTGTTATACTGCAGTATATTATATTAGGCCATACAGCTCTGTTATACTGCAGTATATTACATTAGGCCATACAGCTCTGTTATCCTGCACTACATTACATTAGGCTATACAGCTCTGTTTTACTGCAATATATTACATTAGGCCATACAACTCAATTATACTGCAGTATATTACATTAGTCCAGGTATATACACTGAAACTTTGTAGCTCCTGGACAGTGATTTCCCACTAAATCAGTTGATGTTACCAGCAGCAAGTAGTGATGGGCAAGTTAATATTTTTGTAGAAATATCAACTCCAGATCTGATATGAAAACTGTCATACATATTTGAGCTCTAATCATTGTCACTTGAGAATTAATATAACTCAGTGTCAGTTACAGGGGTCTATCTGTGTTTATTTTCCTAAATTGAAATATTTGTGATTATGCAAAGAAATGTTACACAAATGGAATATCTGTACCCATTGCAAATATTCTAATTTTATGGTGTTAACCTTTTTCCATGAGAGATACTCCAGTTGCGAACATGAATCCCAAAATGTCATATATGCACAGATATTTGGAATATTAAATAATTATTATCAGCTCAGAAGATACCACAGATAGACATAAACTCGGCCCCTAATTTTCCATCTTTTTCACCCACCATGAGGTTAAGCATGTCATATTATGATGTCTATCAGTCTTCCATACAGTAACTTAAGTTCTCCACCTTTTGCTGCTGCTAAATTTTGTACATAGATTTCATATGAGTAGATGGTTTAAGGTCAAGGTTGCTTCTGCATCACAGACCTAGAATAAACTTTGTGGATGACTTGTACTTGGAGTAAGCTAGAAGTCTATTGGTATGGGGGTCCACAGTTCAACCATACAAATTCAGTCCTAGAGATTGTACCATTACCATTGGATTTTTTACACTGAGTGAGAACAAGTCTATTGATATCATGGTTCAAAGGTTAGTGTCACTATGACTCAAAGAAGAAGAGTGGTTTTGGCATAATAACTTTAGCTTGTACTTATGAAAGTTGTGGAGGGTTGGCATGTAAGGTAAAGAAGATTCCTATTGTGGGGGTTTGTGAAAGGTCAAGGTCATCACAACTGAAAGAATAATAAGCATTACACAGTAACTTTTGTTCTAGGTGAGTTCCTTAACCATCACTTTATTGATAAGAAAGAAACCTTTAAATTGTTTTGGTCTTTAGGTCAAAGGTGAAGGTCAATGTAAGACTTGAAAGAAAATATGTTTACTTCAAGACAGCATATCTTGTCAAAAGGGTAACTGAAACCCATTGGTCAATAATCTTCAGTCAACCATACTGGGTTAGTAATAGAGGACTATTAAACATGGTATGGGCATATATGCTTTCATGATAGTCTTTTCTGTGAGATATTCTGCACAAGGATCCATCTCTTCTGCATGGTAGATATTTTGGGCTCAAATATTCCATTTTTATATGGTCACATATTCCAATTGTCGAATATTTGCAACTGGTGCCTATATTTGATTATGTGCAACTTTCCTGAAGAATTGTTATATACTGCATATTTCATATCTGGCTCACCAGGCCATAATGCAGAGAGAACTTATGGTATGGTTCAGCATTTGTTGTATGTCATCCACCATCATTTTATATTTGAAATTTCTCCAAAACCACTGGACCAATTTCAACAAATTTTGCACAAAGCCTCAGGCTCGAAGGGATTTCAAATTTGCATAATGTTACTTTGTAAGTTATAGATTATGGCTGTTGATACATCAAGTACTAACATTGACCTTCATAATATTAATTATTGTTATGCTTCCATATGCTTATGCCCAATGGACTTTGTTAAATATTTGTTTGCTATCTCATTTTTAGCTCTGTTGGGAATAGACCAAAAGAGCTTATGAGTTGTTTTTTTGTCTGTCCATCCATTTACACAATTTTGTTACGCCTCCATACCATGAAACTTGATCATTGCATGGTCATGTCGGACCTAATTGAAAGTGGTGCACTTGGTCATATCAATATCAGATTATAGGTAAAAGATTTATTATGATGTCTGGTTCATCCTAAATGAAAATGGTGCCAAGATGAAATATAACACCATCTTGAAGTGCTTGTTATCACCAACCCCCACCACCTATTTGTTGATTTTCCATAATGATTGGCAGAAACTTCAACTATCCAACATATTTGGGAGGACTGGAGTTATCTTCCTGATGATTTGTGAAGATGTGTGTTTTAGTGATCTGTTTGATGATTTGTGAGGATGGGGCTTTTAGTGATCTTCCTGATTTGGGAAATAAACGTTTAGATGTCAAGGTGGCTGCAAATTAAAGAAATGTGGTTTCTGTATGAAATAGTTTCAGTTATTTACATACAGGACTATTAAACATGGGATGAGTTTATAATGTGCCATTCATGTTATTGTTGTTCAGAATTTTTTTATGGTTTTGAAATTTTGTAGGAAGATATATTTGGTCAGCAGAGTTTGTAGTTAAATTCATATGTGCATTACAGCCTTCATTGTAGTACAGTTGTAATCATATTTTTTGCAGAGCTCTTCCAAGATATGACAGCAACGATGAAGAGTTGATGGCTGATATTGAAAAAGAGTTCAAGCTGTAATTGTGTTGTTTGACGACACACAGACACACGGTTCAGTTAGATGCTGTCTGCGTTGAAATGGATATGAAATCACATTAGTCTCAAGAGATGTTTATCTCAGAACATTTAAAGGCACAGTTGTAAATCATGTAAGCCACACAAAATGATAGTTTGATATTTCCGTATGGATACCATAATTTTGATCATGGCTAAATTATTCAAGATAATTTTGATATAACATTACACATCATGATTTTATTCATGGCTGAGCTGTTTAAGATAGTTTTGATAATGTTGCTGTTGAGATTCTTGTTTTGTGCATGATCTTCCTATGAAATTTTGTGACCTCTATCCATTCATTTTACCTTCAGTAGCTGGAGGGGATTTTACAGCTATACTTGTAACATTTGTTCAGCAGTCAAGTTAAGGTCAGCATTTTGTTTGTATTCAGCTAAATATTTCCATTCTTTGATTGTATAATTGGTTGTCCATTCAACCTGATGAATCTTTCCCATTAACCCATGCAGAATAAGGTTTTATCAAGCAATATTATTGATAAAACTAACAATGATAGTAACTTCTTTCATTCTGCTGTAGTGGAGCACATCATGTATCTATGCAAACTGTCTTAACATTTTTCATCATAACTCCTCACCAGTAGATATCATATGGTCAAACTGGTTTTAAGCAGCAACCAATGGAAAGAAAGAAAGGTTTCCCATTAAGGCAGGAAGTAGCTCATTGAAAATACATTTCTTGAATCTTTTTGTTTATGGGTCTTTGAAAAATTGCTGTTTTGGATGGTTTATTGTTTAATTCTGGTTAAACTTGACATGTGGGTCTATCTTAAAATAATGCCCAAACACATTCCCATCTTCCATCACCTCTGCTTTAGTAAACAGAAAATTTAGTAGATGAAGTTTCATGTAGTTTTTGTTTTTGTTCGCAATACATTTTTCTTTTATTTTGATGTGATAAAAAATGACGATCTTGGCAGATTATTGTCTGACAAGGGAGATAAGCTGTGATATTGCACTCACTATTTGTTCATAAATTTTATTGACATGCGCTTTTGCATGTCTGTCCTGATTTGCATTTTGTTGTCATCTCTTCCTCCCATGTACATTGCATATACCTGTCACATTTCTTGCTATTTAAATATTTTTATTTTAATTATAGACAGAAGTCTTAGACATAACCAACCTGGAGTCTTTAGTGATATTCTGTCTTTATGTTACTTTTAGAAGTCTTAGACATAGTCAACCTAGAATCTTTAGGTAAAGTCTGTTTTGATGTTACGGATAGATTTAAGTCTTTTACATAACTAGGCTGGCATTTTCAGGCACACTTGTAATTTTACTGATAAATTTAAGCCTTAAACATTTCCAAGTTGGCCTTTTCAGGTACATTTTTTTGTCATGCAAAGGATACATTGGCCATGGACATAACCAGGCTGACCTATTCAGGTATAGTCTGTCTTAATGTTACTTGTAGACTGAAGTATTTGACATAACCAATTTAACCTCTTCTGGTACACTCTGTCTTTATGTGATTAAAAGATTTGAGTTTTAGACATTTCCAAGCTGGCCTTTTCAGACAAAGTCTGTCTTAATATTACTGATAGACTGAAGCCTTAGATATAACCAGGTTGTCCTTTTCTGGTACTCTTTGTCCAAATATTACTAATATTTTGAAGCCACAGAAGACGAAAGCTTTCATTATGTATCATAACATGCTTATGGTCTATAAAGTTATGAGACTATTTAGAATTTTATCATAGATCTGTTAGTCACATATGCAGACTTTTTTCATTACTAGCAATCTTTAAGAATTTACTAGACACATTGCAGTACAGGTCATGGTTAATATCAGTGATACCATAATTATTTCCAAGAAAGTAAACCTTTTATGACAGAAAAAAGAATGTGGTTATTGCCAACTTCATTGTAGCTTGGTTACCTTTCTAGATTGGTAATAACTGTGTATTGCATACATAGCTATGCCTTCCACTTCAAGGTTAATTTATCTTTATCTAGAGCACGTGTGCCTCATACAATAACCATGACCTCTACCTCAAGTGTAAGGTAACTGCAATGGATAATATAAATCTGAGACCCCTATCCACATATGGGTATAAATTTTAATGAAACTTGAGCCTGTTAAATATCTGGAGTTGGCAGTGCCTTCGATATTCCCAGTCATACCCACTGCTTGCATATTCCCAGTCATAGCCACTGCTTGCATATTCCCAGTCATACCCACTGCTTCAGGTTCATTGTCACAACAAGGGATAATCTGAGTCAGTAGAATGTTCCATTATCCAGGCTGTCACTTTTTAGTATGCCCTATGTACACTTTGCTGTAGTCAAATATCTGCCTCAAAGATCAAGGTCATTTATAGTGACAAGGTCATTACTTTTGTTATTTATACTGATTTCTTGTACATATTTTCAATTTATCACATGAAGCCAAAAATTTCTCATATCATGTCATATAAAAATCATTCAGCACACTGGCCTAATAGTTAGAAAGGTCACAATGCAAAGTCCTTTAAGGTCAAGGTCAGAGGTCATCATTTAAATTTAGTTTTGAATTTTTAAAACTTAAGGCTCTGTGTCCATTGGTCCTAAACACTGTGTTGCATAATTACCAAATTATTTTGTATAAAGGTGAAAACCCTGATGAAGTTTGAGCAGACATTACTTCTCCTGATAAATATATGCAAGTGATGCAACTGTGGAATGATAAACTAACAAAGTAGAGGTATTAGTTTAAAGAGATTCATGAAAATTTTTGTGAATGAAAAATAACTGATTCTTCCACATTTAGCCTACCTACACTATTTAGGCATTGATCATGCAACAATGAAAATTAAAGTAACTTAAACTGAATGATGTATAGGAAGAATCATGATGACAATATATTGTTCATCCTTGCAATCCCTGCATTTATAGAGTTTAGTTTCTTAATACTTTTGTATGTCACAGAGAGGAATCAGATGCTTTAAAATACCTATTCTAGCAAACATTTCAACAATAACTCAGGATAAATTGCTGTACAATGGAGATGGTAATTGGGAAAAATCCTTAAATATCACTAAGCAAATACATTTCTTTCCATAACCTTTTGTTATATTCTACTTAATATTTGTCATTTGTGTTTCAAATCTTAATTATTGGATAAGGATAGAGAAAAATGTGAAGTTTCATTTTTATTCCAAATGTTTGTCATTATAGATCAGTGACTTGTTTTTCTTTTGTTTCTTTGCTTTTTTTTTCTATTTCCTTTCTTATAGCAATCAGGTCAGAATTAGTTTGGTTTCAGTTATTGTCTGAATCTGTGTTTAAAACACCACTATTTGCATGGAAAGATTTGTTATAATTTGATGCCCTGTAACAAGCTTAAATAAAAGTTTGATTCCCTGTAACAAGCTTAAACTGTGCTACTAATTTGATCACATATAACTAGCTTAAGTTGAAATTGACAGTGTCCTGGCAAACTGTTTGATGATACTTTCCATTTAATCCAACTGTACAAACAGTCAGTCCATATTTTCTGCACCTTTACTTTTCCAAACGTTAAGAAGAAAAAAATTAGAATTTTTTCTTTCCTTCTCAAAATTTTTATCATATACTGCTCTAAAGAACCACTTTTAATTCTAAATACCATTCCATCAATACTTGTCTTTAGCAATCAATGGTCAGCCTATTCCGCAGTGACACATTGCAGTAAACAGTCTTAGCAAAGAGAGGCAAAGACACTAAGACCAGGTCACACTACACTAACTTTAGTGCAAAATTTCAGCAACTTGGTAGGGAAAAAAATTGCCTAAAATATGTGGATTTTTAACTTACACATATAAGTTAGCAAAATCCTGAATGCTCTACATATAAATTATCACCATATTTTACTTTTGACATTATATAATAAATAAAATCTTAAAATATATTAATTTTACATTAAATTTATTTTACTGCAAGCAGCTCATTGCATATTATATGGTTTGTCATTGTATGAATTGCATATCAAATTAATACTTTTTTAAAACCCTATGTATACATTTCATATTAAATGAACATTTTTTTAAAGCACAATTTTTATGTATACATTGTATATCAGATAAACATTTGTTTTAAATCCTCTTTATATACATTTCATTGCAAATGAAAACTTTTTTAAAATCTTCTATATATACATTTTGTGTCAAATGAACACTTGTTTTGATGTGTCAGGTATAATTGTGGAGTAATGATTAATTGGTTACCAATTTAAACCTAGTTTAGGTTTTCAAAATAAAATTTGCATAACTTCAGAAACATGAATAAATAGTTAGCAGTGCTAATAAAATTACTATAACCTGTTAAAAGCTTCAAAGAGTCATAATTTTTTTCTTTATTGATTTTCTTGTTAGTTTTTGAGAAGTTATATTCTCAACTTCTTTTTCACTCCTTTGACAAATATATTTACATAGTTTTTGGAAAGCTCCTTGTTTAATAGTTATTTTATAAGAAACTTGTACATGGTAATAAATTATAACACAAAAGAGCTATGTGTAGAAATAGTAATGTTATTTCACATATTGTAGCATGGTATTTTGCATTTCCAATTAACAACCTAAGAGAACATTTGGCAAGTAGGGCCGATTTTCATTACATTTTCAAGAAATATATTGGTATGTTTTGAAAAGGTATAATCAGAGAAAAATTGTATTCATTTTAAAAGTTGATTCCCAAATTGTAATCTTTGTTTAATACAGTATGCATCTTATTAAATTTGACATTTTTATATATAGTTAACCATGTGGTGATAAAATTCCCGTTTATTGAAAAAAAAATTTAAATTTTTAAAAATTTTTGATTTTGCAAAACATATCAAGTTATACTATAAATGGAAAAAACAATGTTACTTTTTCTCAAAATTTTCTGTATATTTTTATTCATATAGGTTTTACTGTACTGTCATTTACATAGTTGAGACAGTTAAATACAAGATCATCAACAGAGCATTTTGGACTGAAAATGTTACATTCTATTATATTTATTTGTTTTATTTTTGAGTGAAAGAGGGAAAAAAAAAAGAGAGGGGAAAAATATGAGAAATTATCCTCTGAGTAAAATATTTGTGTTACAAATATATATTAATCAGAAGACATTGTTAATTTTGGGACCAAATTTAATTATTTGGTTAGTTACATGGTTTGGCAGTAAATATACAGATATTTCAGTTATATGCAAGAACTATTTTTTTTCGTGAAATGTTTAATTGTGGACAGATCATTAATTTATACATAATATATATGCTCGCTAAAACTGGAGTCGAACTGCAAACTGCAGATTTGCTATTATATAATGCACCAGCATGTCATGGTCTGTGTTGTTTGACTTAAGTATAAACAGTAGTTATAATTTAGTGAAGCCTACACATGTGCATGATTGACTTCAGATTTTTTTTACCCTTGATCCGCTATCATGTACAGTTAATAGAAGGTTTCTTTATATTAGCAACATTTATTTCTGCTGATTGAGGAGCTTATGTGATGGTCTGGCATCTATCCATCTTGTTGTCTGTTAGTTTATTTCTACTCCTGAAACTATTGGGAAGATTACCATAAAACATCACACAACACACATTCACCCCATGTTAGACCTATATGAAATCAATGCCTCTAAAACATTCAGATTGACTGCCATGGTGGCCTACTTGAAATCAGTGCCTC
>QKMX01359353.1:3177-13259 GCA_003401595.1 Venustaconcha ellipsiformis | reverse complement strand
TCACTATAAACTGCCACACTACAGACATCATAGCAATATGGCTGAAAAATTGTTATAGCTACGTTAAAAATCAACATAACATCACATCACATCTCCTCTTACTCTGAGTGCCTAGTGAGGCAGCTGTTAGCATCCAAGGTGGGCACTCTAACCACAAATGACCACCAGAGCAGTTGCAATTTCAACAAGATGTATCGACTAATGTGTCAATCATGTGGACATAAGCAAATGCAGAAATTAGTCATGAGACAATGAAATACAAGTCAAAATGGGCTTTTGCTCTAAAGTGATAAGATATGCATCTAATCAACTTGATGACTCTTGTATGAACATCTGTCCCTGGCAATAGTATGGGTTTCTGATGCATTTTGCATTATACTGTAGGATCCTCAAGATGTTGATTGAAATCGGGTATACTTGCATATTGTCACTGCAGTTCATCTCCCACATTCAAACTTACCGCCATTAATTATATTCTGAATTTGTTCTAATGACTTTCAGACAAAGACATAAAACATTACTACCTTCCTTACCTGTCAAATAACTCTACAGCATTCTCACAAAGATCTTGTACACCTTTGGTGACTTTGGGCAAGCAAGGTGGCAACAAAAGTTTATTAAATGTTTTAATGTGCATTCCAGCAAGGCAAGTATATCAAAGAATGATAAGAATAGGAAACACGATGTCCCTATCCCATCCAAATTTGGGGGACTTATTTTATGAGCAAGAAAAAAATAATGGCAAATACAAAAAAGTGCTGTAAAAATGAAATATTCACTTGCTTTGAGAGTTTTGCCCCTTAAATTTGCAGTCTGCATTGTAATATCATTTTTCTCTGACCTTACATTATTCAATACAAGTGTTTTATTATGTACCAAAATCACTCATGAAAACATTAACATGTCTGAATATCAGGCTAACTTGAAATTGACTGCGACATGGAATTTTCCATTCCAGATCTTGCTCTCGTATAACTTTAGATTACACACTCTATCTACTAGCATTTATTATAATAAACATCCATTTTCACTGAATTACTTTTATTTCCAAACAAACAAAAAATGAATAAAAATACAAATTGTATTTGTAAAACTTTTTTTATCTTGCATCATTATTTTAACCTCAAAACAAATTGAAACTTTGCTATAGGGTGATTTTAAACTTGAAAATGTTACACTAATGGCTGTCAAATACTTTAAATAAAAACCTGAATGTTTTCATTGCTAATTATTTTTAAATAGATGTTCATTGCCATCTGTCAGGATTTTATCACCTTTTTGTGACAATGTCCATTGCTTGCACCAGCAAAGAGACAGACAGACATCCACCAATTAACAGATTTATGCATTTTTATCTCTGAAAAAAAAAAAGCACATCCAGGGATGTTCACAGGGTTAAGATTTGGGTGAAATAGGACAAAACATTGCACCCACTGCTCAATGCACAACACTGTAAACTGGAGATGTACACATGAAATTATCTCAACCTAAAATGAACCAAAGTCTGATGTATGGCAAGACAAGGATAACACACCATCTCCCTACCAATGCCATGGTGGGCATACAATGTTGCTCAAGAAGGTTTGAAAAACATGCAGATGACATTACATAGGATCCCCAACAGAATCTTTCAACAAAATTCAAACCTTTTTCAAAGTGGGATACAAAATCTCCACATTAAATTTTTTTAGAAAAGTTGTTATCTAGGAACATGTTTGCAAGGACTTAATTATTCCAAAGTCAAATAACTTGTGCTTTAAACTGTGTACAAAGTCCAAATAAATTCCAGCCGGCAGAGTGTCATCTTTTGATACAAAAATTCACAGAGCTTGTTGTATTGATAGGCTTTTGAGAATTTAAGTTGGCTTTGGATGTGGGACCGAAAAAACCTGATGCAGCATCCACAGCTTCTGATTGTTCACCTTTGAAAGCTGCTTGTTTGGCATCTTTTGCATGAGATTTGATTTCTGCATCTTTCTATAGCCATTCTTTATATTCTTAAATTTTGAGAGCTGATGCTTGGAATTTTGTTTTGCTCCTCCGCCTTTGCATCTGGGCATGTGTAAAGGCAAAAACAGTATCCAGGCAAAACTGATGGTTACCGAAAATCACAAAAGTCATTTGAGATTGTGATATCTTTTTGTCATCAGTTTTGATTTTCATGTGTTTCCTGACAGAATCCCAGGATTATATTTTAAAAAATGTTAATTTTCTTTTAGATTTTCCAAGATGCCTATGTAATTCAGTTTTTCTAGGATAACTTCTGACCCAAATTACAAATTCAGTGAGGTGGAATAATATTTGCCTAAAGGACAAACCTGTATTTAATAAATGCTGCAAATTGTTTTCATTATTTCTAATGCACATTGTCACATGGATAACATTAAAATTTAAAAAAATGGGTTTTTAGTAGAACAAAAATTTTATCCACTGAATATGTACAAGCATCTAACAAATAAAGACCACATTTTACATTTGTTATTTTGTTTTGCTGTGTGAATATAAAACAAATCAGACAAACACTTACGGTCCCTTGGGACAGTCCTTGGACCTGCAAAGGATAAAGATAAAAAAAAATGCATTAATTCAAAAGTCCAAGACAAAACTCTTGACCTTTCTTGCTCATCACTGATTCTGTATTCTGGCAAATAAACAGTTTCTTATAGGCATTCTTCAAGTTGTAGAAAATTATTTGCCACTGAAATTTCAAGCAGAAATCACCAAAGACTGCTTAATATATATAAAAATGTACATTAAATTCTGAGAAAAAGAAAGCTACATTTAACTTAAATGAAAGTAATGCAAGTTGCAGAAGGTTATGACATATGCAAAATATTTATACACACACACACCTGACAGCAACATTAGCCACAAATATCTGCTTTAGTGTTTGGTGAAAGGAGATATCTAGAATATAATTAATATTCTACTACCATCCCATGTGAAATAGTCCACCAGATGTCAACTAGTTCTCCATGTAATAAATGAGACTGATGCACAAATTTTCTTCTTTAGTCACCTCGACCTTTCCCCATTATGACCTAAATAAAAAATACCTCTCTTCCTGACCCTCTACAAATTTTTATGTATGCTAAAGACAGGCCAGCCCTGATAAGTCCGTCTCAGTAAAACAACTGATTTTTGTTCATTAAGTTTGACCANTTTTCAGCAAGGTGTAACAAAATATCATAAACAGCTATTGTAAAACTGGAAAGTGTAATTAAAAGTTAGGTATTCAAAACATACTGCAATGATAAACATTATGTTCAATTGAAAAGTGGGTAAAGTATGCATAGACTTTATTCACAAACTTTGCAAAATTTCAGTTGCACAAACTTTAGTTCCAAACCCTATGCAGCTCAATGGCTTGTTGCCACCTCTCAATTTGATGTACTTCTTTCAAACTATTTTTCTTTTTCACATGACAATGGCAATCATATCTCCTGCCATGGGACATCAAATTGACATGTCATGTCCAACAAACATAATTGTGTCCCTTCCAGTGTTTATTCTGAAGAATCTTAATATTCCTTTTTGTTCTTCTTTATTGATTATCAACACTTTTCGAGAGGCTTATTATCAGTTCATCAGTGAAATAATGTTACTATACAGAAACCAAAATGGTAATTGATTGTTGGTCAGACATCACAATATGCTCTGCATTATGGAGGTCATATACTGATGACTAAAGAGTAGAAAGACCATAAGTGGAATGAAAGAACTGAGGTCTTGCAGTTTGAACAAGTGAATGCTATCCACTCCCAACAAACATGCGACTGCAAAAGATCAGATTGGACATGATTGTACTTACCAATGACCCTCTTTCCCACATCTATAACATTCTCCTTTGCCTCCCATACCAGGTTTCTGCCGCACTTTACTGTGTGAAAGCTGCAAAAATATAAACCTCTGTCATATCTATGAAAATATTTCCAAGTATTTCAATAAAACCCAGCAGCCTATTTTTACCATACATTAGTACCATAACCATGGTCTACAACTCCATCATGTCAAAAAAGTTCATTTCAAAACTGTTATAATGGTTTTGTTAATGTGTAATCATGTTTTGCTGGAGATATTTATCCAATACTGATTAGCATCTCTTTTCATATGATACTGATCAGTCTAAGCAAAGATGCTTTCTTTTTCCCAATACATTGAAAGCTCTTATCTGACACAATTCAATCAGCATCAAAGAGAAGCATAAATGTTCAGCCCCTTTCTTTCCATGATCAATTCATCAAGATCAGGAGTGTCATCATGTGCTTTCATTAACCAGGCAAGGAATGCACATGTCTGATGTGTAGCAAAAAAATATAAATAGATAAAAACCAAAACAAAAAAATATATGGTTGAAATAAATATAAATATGTTAAAATATTGAAATACAGGAAATGGCTAGTGGATGTTTATTGATAAAAGATAAAATTGATGCCAATGAGGACTGATGCGCAAGCACTCTGAATACAAATGGCATGTCAATAAAACATGCATTGTGACATACATTAAACTTGTATCAGCTTCAGTCTTCACATATTAAAAATTTATCAACAGCAAGTCTACTTCAATTCTTTACAAACAAAAATTCAGCTTTTGGAGGGGTTTAAAATCTTAATTACGACTACTTAATTTCTACCCCTTTCTGACGCATGGAAATTCCAACCTGAGTGTTTTTATGACACATTGATTTCAGGCGGAGCATCAGTTTTAATTACCCTTTATTCACCCTGGCCTAACTTCCAAATGAATGTACTTTGTCCCTAACAAGTTTACTGTAAGTGCTAGTAATCAATATTTGCTAAAATACTATTTACACATTATCAGTCTATATGTAAAATGAACATGAACTGGAAAGTGAACAGATCATATGTCATGCTTAGGTGGTCATTGCTGAATCAAGGTTAGACTGTTTCAACATCATCTTTAATATTTATGACTGAGGAAATCAAAATTAATTATGTCTTCTGAATCAAATATCAGTTTGGTGTTTAACTGCTCATTACCATGTATATAATTTAAAAACTATCTTTTTTTAATGTGCTACTGCACATACTGTTTTAAGAGTTTCTGTTTACTGCATTTAAAAAAAATCAATAAATTTTGGAAAACGAAAAGAATCAGTATATTTGTGTGTATTCTCCCCATATTACAGTAATCAGTGAAAACAAAGTCTATTCGAGACCAAAAATATGTTTTATGAGGTGTTAAGCAAAATAAGGATCAAAGGTGGTTCATACGGCCTGCAAGACTTTTAATATAAATCAGATGATCTCAGATATTTTTAATTGTTGAATTGTTCTTGTATTGCTAAAGACATTTATAGAGGAATACTTAAGGGAAGTTGATATATATTTAATTTTCTCCCAACACTAAGAATAAAAATAATTAAAAAAAAGGGACTGTGGATCTCGTGTACAACTCTGAAACTTTTGAGTTTGGATAAATGTCACTTACAGGAGCATTGAACAGAAGACAACAAAATTAAAATCCCAGCTACAGTGAAAAATGGAAGTTTGATTTTTCTATCAGGTTGAGCATGATTTTGTCCTTGCCACACTCTAATGATAATATAGAAGACATTCTTTACTCTTCTCAAAATTAAAATTATTCAATGGGACATCTGAACCAAAAACTACTGACAGCCTGTTAAATGTGAAATTTAATCACAATTGTTGCCATTAGTGGTCAACAGTCGAACATCTTGTGAATGAAACAAAGATTATTTTTTTAAAATCGTACCAGTGAACTATTTGTACACCTCATCCTTCTTCACTGAACTGTAATACAATGACTCATATTAAACAACACCGGCTCAGAACATTTTCTTTCCCATCACATTCTCTGAAACGACATGCCGATGATGATCATTCTGACCCTCAGACTAAAAAAAACCCTCAAAGTTAACAGTAATAGTGAGGAGGAGGAGAATAAATATCAAGATCAGTTACAAAATGCTGTATCTCCCTTTACTCTAGAGACAATAAATCTTCAGCATCAGTCTGCTCTACAAATAACAAATATTCCCAACAATATAAGACTTGAGAAGTTTGTTTCACTTTCGAAAATTTTTTTCTGACTCTAGATTTTGGTGTTAAGGGTAAATGACTCTTCAGCTGTCAAATCTATTGAGAACAATGTACCCATTCATATCTTCTAGAAATGAAATACTCTTTTTGTATATGACAGGTAATTTAGTCAACTTGAACTTCTAAGACACATTTTTTTCTGCCATACCTCTACTTTAAGTTGTGAACCTTCAAACGATGTATCATTCAGTGCATCCACTGCGGTCTTGGCCTCATCTGGGTCAGAAAAGTGCTGAAATTAGTAAACTTTGTAATTAAGTGACAAAGAAAGCCATACTTGTGCCTTTTAACTGAGATTAAAATAATTTTTACACTGCATGAGATTTGTAACATTTCAATTTACTAATTTAACATACTTGTGGAGCAATTTTATACTTCTTATTAAATACTTTTAGCCAAAGTGAACTTGAAAGAAACAGCAAACTCCTACAAATACTGTAAACTCTAGAAAAATTATGCCAAAGAACTAAAAAGAAAACTTTCTTAAAGGGATGGATGCTTTCCTGAATGAAGAGAATATCCATAAATTCAAGACAAGATCAATTCTTTCTGATAGAAGCTCCTATGTTGACACAGCTCTTTTATTTGCAGTAGTAATGCTAGATGCCATGATGACCATATTCAAAATCAGAATGGCACTATTTCTAATTAGTACAAACTAGACATCATAAAAAAGCCTTGATGAAAGTATAATGTTGATATGACCAGCCATGTGTTAAGTGATAATAACGAAAGTTCAAGATAGCCACTATGGCATTCTGATTTTAAGTTGGATTGGCACCATTTTCATTTAGGATTAACTAGACCTCAAAAAAGTTTTTAAGTAAAATCCACTTGCTGATAGAAGCATTCACTCAGAAAAAAATGACAATATTTTCAAGATTGGCTGTAAATGACAAGACTTTCCAGATGGCCAATGCAGTGACCATATTGGATTTTAAAGTTTCATGACTATCCTCCATGTAGTTTAGAAGGAATAGCAATAAACCTATGTAAACATATAGCAGGTGGACAGACAAACAAACCACCCCTTTAGTTCTAGTCTATAACCAGTAGAACTAAAAACCACATTGTGTATCAAATGATTCACATAATAAAATGATTCCAGAGTCTGTTAAAATAAAAATTATGGGCCAAATTTATCAAAAATTTATCAGCCATCGCTGCCATTTCTCAACCTCAAAATATATAGTTTTTTTTGTCCATGTCTGTATCACTTAATTATATAAATTTGATAAACTGGAAAAATTCAGTGTTGCAAGCATCAACATCAGAATCTTTATTTAGTTATTGAAGCTTTCTTAGTCATGATTCTAATCATGCAGACTCCAGAACGTACTTAACAAAATCCACTGCCTCCATTTAGGAGTGGAGTATCCAACCAAACTACTTTAAATAGAAAATTACAACTAGACCTTTAACAGCAACTATGTGATCTGATATAACGGTCATTTACCTCAATGAGTACAGCATCTAGCAAGGGGCTTTTCTGTGAAGGCAGAGCTATGAAAACCAGCTCAAAATGGCTGATGTTTACAGCAGGAGCCAAACGAGCTTCCATGAGAATGGAGGTGTCCAAACTTACTTCCAAGCAAATCAGTTTGAGGCGTTCAAAGGCACTTCCACAAAAAATGGGGTACAGGTATCCAAAGATGCTTACATGAGGTAGAGAGTTAATATCTTCCTTGTATAATTACAGATATGAAGTTAAAATATTAGCAGAAATTATATACCTTAAGGAAAACAGTGCAAGATTAATACAAGAAATTCCTTCTCAGAAAGATCCATGTAACCTAAGTAAATTATCTGATTGAATGCAATGTATAAACACAAAACTACTTACTACAAACCCATAGTTCTTTACAATGTCACACTCGACAACTTCACCATACTTCTCAAACAACTTTTGAAGATCTACTCTTCTGCAGGTATCGGGTAGATTTCCTACATAAATCTTAGTGGATATTTTTCGGGACATTTCTGCCCTGAAAAATAAAGTTTTGTAGTTGTAAAAGACATACTATTTGTAAACATTATTTTAAAACACTGCTGATGTGCAGACATAAAAGGCCCAAAAATTATGAGTTCAAACACTAAATTAATTGCATGAAAATCTAATCAAGTAATCTCTTTCTCACTCTCTCTACACATATACACACACAAAAACATGTATACAAAAATTTAGGTTGGAGGTGCAACATGTTTAATCCTGTCAGGAGCCATCCATTTAGTATGTATGCATGGAATTGGATGGAGGGGGGGGGTCGAAGTTTTGCATATGTGTGCACATAGGGGGAGCAAGACGGAGTATTATGTATGCACATAATACAAATTATATTACAGCTATGACAAGAAAAACCTGTCTCTTAGTCAACAACAATCTGATTTGCACACCCTCCCATTTTTTTTAAACCCCACTACTGATTTTAAAAACAAAAAGCATCAAGGACATCATAATTCATCAATTAGTAATTTCTAACCTGAATGTCAATAGGGTGGGGTGAGGGGTGTCCCTAAAACTTAACTTGTTGGCATTTTCAAAGCAAATGGAACAACTAGCTGTAAACAAACATAATGATTGCTCACTGACCATTTCTGGTTTCCAGAACAGTTGATGGCAGTCAAAACTTTCATCTACATACAATATTTGCTCCATGTCTAGTTTAAACAAAGAAAGAGGAAGAAGTCTTAATCATGTTTGTTCAAAGAAATGTAACTCCAAATTTTATGGAATTTTAATTATCAAAGGCGGTGAACAAATATTTGTTGCTGGAAAACAAAGACTTGTATATGTAATATGGCAACTGAGTTACTAAAGAAAACCACCTGTTTAGAAATTGATGAATAAATGGTTCAGTTTGGTGCATTTTTTTTATATCACTGATGCTACAAAACCATATAGCTGCTGGTGGTGGTTTTACTAAGTAAAAGAGATGTAAACACATCTAGAGGGGACTAGAAAAACACACCATGCAACATGGGTTGAAGGTAGTGTCAAAAGTGGTAGACTTTTTGCATATGTACTAAATGGATGGCCCTTTAACATGGTTTCATCAAAAGTCTTAAAAGCTTCTTACCAAAACTTCAAGAAATTGCTGCAATGGCACAAAAATCAAACAAGGTCATTAAAATATCAATACAAACATGCATACCAAATTTCATTTGTATCTCTCAACTGGTTTAGCTTAATCTAATCTAGTGTGTGAAAACAAATATAAAAACGTTTTAATTATTTTTAAAAAATGCTGATAATGGCCTGGAAATCTAGTTTAACAGGTCATCTACATATGAAAACATATAAGAAAAAGTTCAGTACATGCTACCAAGAATGGCTTCTGTTTAGCGGTTTTAACAAGGTTTCCTTTTCTTCTAAATATGTACAGGACCCAAATATTTTAAAATGTGTACCAAAAAAAAAATTGCAATGGCCTTGAAATTCTAATTACATCAACTACACAAGTATACAAATATGAAATCAACTTACATGTCTATATTAAGTGATTTTATGCAATCTTGGTAACAACTTTCTTGAGGCAGATGACTGTTAGATGACTAAATCAGAACGCCCCTTCAGCAAGCAATAGGGGCTAAAACAAAAAGCAAAAACAAGTTTACAAGATAGTACAAGCAAAATTCTGGACTTTCAAGCCCAAGATTGGGATACTTATAAAATGGCAGTCAAGTCAATATCCTATGTTACTACTCCTAAAATTCTGTTAAGTATACATACTCACTGCAGATCTTTGACAAGAGAGACAAGTAATAAAACCATACATACAAGTCAGAGACCAATGTTTCACTGACAGATGTGCATCTCATGAAAGACTTGCACAGGGATCTTGGAAAAACTTAATTACGCGTATTTGGACGCAAATTTTTGATTTGGGACGCATAAAATTGCAGACAAAGGAGTCCTCCGTACACACGTTTCTTTCGCAAAGACGAAAGTTTTGTGACAAAATAAATATGTTCTAATCACTTTGAAAACTGAAGCAA
>QKMX01359352.1:4911-22184 GCA_003401595.1 Venustaconcha ellipsiformis | reverse complement strand
TTGTTGAATGTATTGTGTTCTGTGGACCTTGCTTTGGTATGATCCCTTTAATTTTCATACTAGGTCATTACCACAAAATGATAATTATTTATTTTACATATAATTTTTCATACACCGAAACAAATAATTAATTTTTGGTGTACAAAATATCACATTAAATACGTTAGACTTATTCTTCATTGCAAAATATCTCTTGGAAAAGCTCACATCTCATTCTTGAAGTATGAAATTGATCCTTATAGTGACACTGAAGTTGAAAGGATAAGGGTGGAGTTTAACCCCTGCTCCAAAAGTGATCCAATTTATGAGGATAGCAAGGGTATTTCTATTCTTTTTAAATATGCACCACATCTAGCCTCCGACTACTCCTTAAATATGCACCATGCTCAGCATCTGTCCACTCCTTATTAACAAAGCTTCAAATCAAATAATTTAATTTCCCACTCAAAATGTCTAAAATTATATATTATATTATCAAATAATGTATCACATGACTAATGCATAATTTAGGTACTTGCTTCTAAGTAAAGTCAAACTGCAAACAGCAAAGCTTGTGATATGCCATAGCATAATGTGCCTGTAGATCTGGGTTGTTTGTTCTGCTAATAACTCCTAACAAACTTCATGGACCCAGATCTATTGGCACATTATGCACATGCATATCTGGGTCTGTGCAGTTTGCAGTTGGACTAATGTTGTGAGTATATATGGTAAAATACCTGTATCATTTTTCATATATGTAATATGTGTAATAACACACATAACATCACAAATTATCAATGATATCATAACATCACAAATTATCACTATCATAACATCAAAAATTATCAATGATATCATAGTATCACAAATTATCAATCATATAATAACATCCCAAATTATCACTGATATCATAACATCACAAATTATCAATGATAAAAATCATGCATAAAAATGGTTCAGTAGCCAAGTCATCAGAATGTATTTCAATCATCTCACTATATTTTTTTGCAGTTTGGTCAAATAAATCTAATTTATTTTATCATTTGTAATCATTTTAAAGATATTTATATAACTCGTCATATAATTAAAATTATTTATTATTTGCTCCCTAAGGCCTGCACAAGATAGAAATTGTTCAACACTCACGGAAGATCTTCTGTTCACAATACAATAAGTAGAGTGAGTTAAACTGTGTTACAACACATGTAAAAGAATACACATGAAACAAACAAAAAAGGTGGAACAAAAAATGTATCAGATGGAAAAAAAAATCAAAGGTTGTAGATGATGATGATGATGATGATGATGATGATATGGAACTTTTCACACCTATTCTGTATCCAGTGTGCCTGACATATAATTTTTTTCTTCTACTCAAAATCAGACAATTGCTTTTCAAATGTATCACAATCATAGTTGTATTCTTTCAGATTTAAAATAAACTAAATTGCCAATATGTAGTAACGAACAACCCCACACCAACCTGCATTTTGTATTGTAATAATGACAGCAAACCCTGATTCAGAACACTGATAAGACTAAGAAAAATTGGTTTTAAATAGCTTACGGTCTAATACGGAGGGTTAACTTGTCATTTATATAACAGATAGGTTCAAACAACTAGTTGCTATATGGAAGTCATCTTTATTTGCAGGTGTTCACAGTAGGTGGGTTGTCTGTACTATGCTTTAAATTATGTCAGATGCAAAGTGAACAATATATCATACATTTTAATATCCACATTGTGATGTCAAGCATTTTTCAGATGTGGATAAACATGCTTTACATATATGGCTACAATATTAGACTAAGGATGTTACTGCTTCTGATAAACTTCATAAGTAATAAAACTTTATAAATTACATCTTAAAGCTGGCATATTTCTAAAAACTTTTGCAAAGCAAGCAGCAAGACATTTTTTGTGAAGCAACCTATAGCATCATAAATCACTCCAGTGTTATGCTTTAGAACACTTACATTTTCTTAGCTATAATTTTCATTCTTCCACCAGCTCCACCTCCTCCTTTCCCAGATCCATGTCCACCATTACAAGAAATTAGGCCACTGCCAGTAATTTCTGGTGTGTTGATGATGACTGTGCCACCACTTCCAGCTCCAGCATTGTTACCAATACCATCAGCTCCATCCACCAAAATGGAACCTGATTAGAAATGAGACAATTAAGACCATGCAAAAAGGGACAAAACAGGGACACACAAATGATCAGACACGCTGCTTCTCATCAAATATTCAATCTATAATGAGTACAGTTATGATCTTGGATGGTGAAATATTCAAGTTACTAGTATGAATTTGCCCATGTCCCAAATGGTGCAGTGCAATGCCATAATATTTTACTTTGCTGAAATATTTCTACAATAGGCATTCTAAGACACTACTGTTCATGGATAACAATGACAAATTCAAACTTTATTAAGTACTGCATTATAGCTCAGCAACATATTTCAGTGATGACAGATATTTTGATAGTAAATACACAACTTGTTGCAAATTAATTAAGTTTTATCAATGTGAAAAAGCAATAAAAAATTTCAATTGAATCAAAACAAAAACTGTATCTAAAATTATAGCACACTAGAAACTGCAAGTAAATTCCTATGTGAAAAAGATACAGTGAAAAATATTGCTGTAAATGGGAAAATTAGTAAGATATTTATCCTAAAACAACTTTCAAAAAACCCGACACTTCATACCTACTCAGCAATTAAATCCTGTATTGTATAGAGTGATGGGTATTGGTGTTTGTTTTAGTAAATTCTAAATGGAAACTATATCACAAGTTTTTTTATCAACGTACATGCACTCAACAATTCATTAGAGATTTTAGAGTATGTATTGAAGAAACAAGTAATATGACTTTGACATTTCAGGTAGAATTATGTCTGGAATAGGTAACAATTGTTCCAATGCAGCTTCAGCTAATTTGTTGATATTAAGTACAAAATATTTCACTTACAGATATATGTCCAAAGCTACTTTGCTTCATTTTCATAGCGTTTAGAGATGTTTATGCTCAGCAGACTGAAAAGTCCATATATGATACTTTGGAAAACTGGCTATTTTTCAAATAAATGAAAACAAAACCATTTCAATTTATAATCCAGATTTATTTTCTCTTTTTTGACTTATTTTCTGTATAAGAGAAGTGTTCTCTCTCTCTGTTGATTGCAAACGGTTGCCATGTTTTTTTCTTTATTGGTTCACTGAAACCAAAATAACTTATCAATTTTAACGCTATATGTAATCAGCAGCTGAGAGCTGATTCAATTAGCTGATTATCCACTTTCATGTGTCCTAAAGTGATAGCATTAGATATATACATGTTTCAAGTGCATGCATATATGCACATAGCTATTTTGTGTAACAAAATTCATATCTTATCATTTTTCTTACATCTTTTCTAACATCTTCATCAACAGAAATATACCTCAACAGAGATGTAATATTTTTATTACTACTGAGAAATGTTAAAACAGTTTCTGAAAAGACTCGAGGAAAAATATGGCATTTATTTAATATCAATTTAGAAATGAATGCAATAAATCATGGATAATTTCATAACCTTTCTTTCAATTTATTTTAGTTTTGTATTCCCGACTTTCAGATGGTTTTTAAAATGATAGTGGGTTAGCTTTCCACTGTTTGCTTTAAGTCACAAACCCAGCTAGATGGCACTGTAGTGGATGATATAATCAGAAAATTAATACAATTTTTTTTTTTAAAAATCCACAATAACTGAAGTTTCCACAGAAAATTTCCATGTCCAATGGGACATATATCTGTCCTATAAGAAGCAGTGTTGTTCTAATTATTAAAAAGGTAAAGGTTTTGGCATCTGGATGCATCTTTTAACTTTCAACATGAGAACTAGATGGAATACAAAATGAAAGAATCTTGACAGTTTATAAACTGAAGGTCAACTATTATTACTTATGTGAATGTTCTAACCTTCAATTTCAATTGAGGTCTCCAGGGTGAGATTAAGGATACCGCCGCCAGCCCCACCAACCCCAGAGGTACTGTTACCACCCCCACTACCCATCTTCAATGGATCCCGAGTATGATTATAGGATGAACCACCAAAAATGCCGCTGTTGAATGCTCCACCTGGGGCTCCATGGCCAGCACCTGTCCCTATACCAGACACCTGTAAGAATAGGGTAAATTAGTTCCCTTTACATCACAATGTCTTTTAAAATATTCACAACTTTCACAGTGTCTGTTATGTGCAGCTAATATCTAAGGAAAATACTCAATATTTCTCTCTCACATACACATAATTACCACATTTTGAAATCATGATTACTTAAAACTTTGCATGCTTCTATCCTTCTAATGACAAGGAAGGCTGAACTGACTAACCACATATTTATTCTCACTGATAGAATGTTAGTTGATCTTTTTAGTTCACTGCAGAGTCTAAGTAAATAATAAAAATTCATCATGATTTAATTTGTTTTCATCCTAAATATTTTAAAGGTCATAATCAACAACAAACAATAATAATACTGTGATAGAAACAAAACTGATACCAAACAGGATTAATTCTAGCAACATACTTTTTCAAGGAAAATTATTTTCCATGGCTTTTCAAACACTATGGGAGTAAGCAAATGTTCACACTTGCATGTAAATAAAATTCTACTAATTTCAAGTGCATATGACATTAAAGATTTTACAATGCAACAAAAAATTCATAAATTTCACAGCTTTCTTATGACAATACATTAGTTCATACCTGCTTTCCATATCCAGGTCCTGTTCCAGCAGGATAACCTCTGCCTGTCAGGTTGATGGCAGATCCAGGGTGTAGTATTATGTCATTACTCCACAACATTAGCATTTCTCCAAACAGCACTGCTCCATAATGAAGCTCCAAGGTTCCGAGCTGTTGGGTCTTTCCTGTAGCCTCAAAAGTGACTTGGGCATGATCCTTGATGGTGAAGGTGGAAAACTTGTAGGCTCCAGGTTCTGTCATGTATGTGTACTGACCGTTAGTGTAGCCAGCTGTCCGTGTCTGAGAGGAGAAAGTGGCTTTCTGATGAGAGGATATCACCATGTCTCGGATGTTTGTCAGGGTCCCTACAAGAATAAAAAGAATAAAGTTGTAAAAAAATTTATAAATTCTCAACAGATAAAGACTTTCTACTGATGTTTCATTTTAGAAATTTTTTAGAGCAGAACAACATCTCTAAGTTCCTCAACCCAAGCAAACATTAATTACACAAACATGCTATGCATTATCTCTCTAATTCTCTCTCCCCCACCCCAAATGCACATGCATACCTAAAATTACACATAAAATTCTTACATGAAAATCAGAAAAACACCTGACAGATTAATTTTCTAGTGCATTGGGGAAGCCTATTTTAGTTAGTATGAATTTCCATTTAAGCAGGGCTGTGAGACATGGATATTTTTTTCTTATCCAAATTTTCTATCATGGCTATTGAGTATTTAAAGACAAAAAAGGTCCTTATAAGTTTGTAGTTCTACACCAGTAAAACAACTTGCAAGCTATATATGAAATGAAGTGGACATGCTGGACATATGAAATTACTTTTAAACTGGAGGAGGATAGATGTCAGATAAGAGAATAAAGTGTCCTAACAATGCTTCTCAAAATTGTTCATAATTTCTAATACAAATGAAATGTTTGAGATTTTTGTAACACAACCTAAAAGTTAATATTAAAACTTAAAATGTACTTCATAAATTGTCTAATACTTATACACATCAACAGTAGATGAAATGGTCTAAAATAAAACATAAAACAAGGTGTGATGGACACACATACTGAAAACATGCAAGGGTAACACTATATCGCATTATCACTATTGTGGTGATGCATAAAAAGCAAAAACAAACCGAAAAGTCAATGAAAGAATTATACAGATGCCAATAAAAGTTCAAAGAATACCTTCAAATGAATTGCTGGCTCCTAGAAGTTCCACTTTGTTTGGTAGTCTTAGCTCTCCTCCCTGCTGAACCACAAAGCTACATCTTGGCTTGCTGAAGTCCTTGTTGATGTCTGCACTGAATATGACAGAATCATGTACAATAACTGTGCTGCCAAGATCACAGGTAAGATCTTCTGCCTCAAAATGAAGACCGGAAGTAATAAAATCCAAAATTGTGTTGGCACCAATCTCCAGTTGGTCAATAGACATTTTAGTAGGGGTGCTGTAGTCTAGGTAAGTGTGGCCTTGTTCTGTCCCAGACGTCCCTTCATTGCTGACATGCAGCTCAAAGTGGGGCAGATTGTTGACCAAGGTCTTGATGAAAGCTGTGCCTGACCCACCTGTACTGCCTGATACAGAGGATCCACCTTGCAAACTTGGAGAGCCAGTGTAGTTATACACACCTGTAACATCCAGAACCACTCTACCTCCTCCTCCACCACCTCCAGTGGTGTTTGAGCTACCACCTCTAACAAATATGCTTCCTGATCCTGACATATCTAAAGTAACTATAGCAACAGACCCACCACTGCCACCACCTCCACCATTCAAACCGGGCCCTCCATCTGCACTGATAATACCATTAAGAATAAGATTGGTGACTGACATATCCAAGACACCACCACCACTTCCTCCAATCCCACCAGAGCTGGTGTTGCCACCACCTGACCCAACCATTGTAGCCATCTTGAAAGAACCATAGTATTGGACTGGTGGTGGAGAACCACTATTGGACAAGCCACCTGCACCGCCAAAGCTGCCCCCTGTCCCCTGGGATCCTGCTCCTCTGCCAGCTGCACTTGGGTTGCCTCCTTCATTCACATGAAGTAAACCACTGTATGCAACCTGTATTGTGGGAGAAGTTATAGCTAGGTTCTTGCCTCTCAATGTACCACCATAGTTGACATTTAATTCTTTCCTTAAAGTCAGAGTATATGTTGATGACGTATCCATTCCAAGAAGTAATGTACCAGAAGTGGCAACAACCAAGTTGTTAAGCACAAGAGTTCCTTGTGGGTCAAGTTGCGTTTTGTCAAGTCCACTGTTACTCATATAGCCAAATGATGCTATTCCCCCTGACGCAATGATCAAGTCACGGAGACCAAGGATTGTTCCTTCTACCTTCAAATTAATATTATCAGATTCAGTTGTCTCTTCATCTTTTAGTAGAAGTTTAGCAGGCATTGTGGCTATTCCTCCAAAGAGTATATCAAGCTTACACTTCAGACCATAAGCGTGCTGGGTACCATAGGCTGTGGCAATGCTTGCCTCTTGACCACCCAGCACAAAGAGCTTTCCAGTATAGTCTCCATCAATGGACTCGATAGAAAACTGGCTGACACTACTTGAGTTGATGAGGAGCTGTGCATTTCCTCTGATATCTAATTTAGATAATCTTGATACATTTGCAATTACTGTCTTTGAACTGGACTCACCACCAGAGTTGTCTATAATCAGTTTGGTCTTGCTTGCTCCTGACACATTATAGGACATGTAGATGGTTCCTGCAGCTCCATTGGCAAACCCTTTCCCTCCAGTAGTGGACATATCACCATGGAAATCTGATATTGAACCAGCATAGACTGCAATCCTACCTCCACCTCCTCCTGATGTCGATATCAAACCCTGACCACCCTTCGATGAAACATACCCATGACCTATGAGTGAGCCTGCTTTGATAATAATACTTCCACCACTAGCTCCTCCATTAGCACTGTCACCATTCCCTCCATCAGCATACAAAGTTCCATCCAACTCAACTTTGTTCAGCCCATTTAATGTGATGATGCCTCCTCCCTGGGCACTGGATGTGCCACTGCCAAAGTCAGTGGGGTTGCTTGTAGATCCATAAGTGGTTTCATAGTTTCCTCCTCCTTCTCCACCGTAACTTGCTCCCTTTCCCCCTGCTCCTACTCCAGAACCTGCTGTGCTCCCACCACCAGAAGCTGATATGATGGCACCATCCTGAATAATGACATCATTTCCTGTAATGTGAATCTCCTTAACCAAGCTCATAAGTTTTATTTGGGAAAATGGGTCCATCTCAAATGACGTTGATTCTATGGTCACATTGTCATTGCCAAAGCTGATGCTGGCATTATAGCCAAGTCTAAAACTGCTGAGACTTACTTTACTTTGTGTAACCCCCAACTGAGCTCCACTCTTAAGTTCTGATCGAGATCCTTCATTCATGTATGCACTGGATATCTGTACCTTTCCTGTAGCTGAAATATTCAAAACACCACCATTCCCTAAAGTCAAGTGATTAGCTACAACAAGGCCTCCATCTCTAACCTCCAGCTGTGGCAAACTGTTGGATACAAATAATGCTGTATTCACATACAGTTTTCCACCATTTTCCACGATGAAATTACATAAGCTCCCTGCCTGAGAATCAGCAAAACTGCTGATTACCAGTGTGGCACCACTACCAATGATAATTGTTTCCTCATTTCCACTGGCCTTTAGTTTGTTGATGGTGACATTAACGTTCAATTGAATTGTGGCTCCACGATCCAGATGTAGCTCACCAAGCTGTGATGGCATGCTCAGCCCTATTCCAAGAGTTGATGGCTTGGATCCTTTACTGGACACTTTCAAAATCACTTCTGTGGAATTTTTTTCAAGGAAAATAGTCCCTGTAGAGAAAATTATTTAACATGAAACCCAAATCTGACAAATAAATAGGAGAGGTATGTATCAAATCGAATATTTAGATCTAACATTGATTTCAGGTTAACAGAAAATACCCATGATGGATTGTAATTCAAATTGTAAACTCACTTTGGAATTTGAACTGTATACTTGCTACTAGTGGCATAAATTTTATAGGTATTTGGTGAGTGTACAATTATGTATTTATATTATGGGTGATATTCTACTATACAAAAAAGAAAATATGAGTATTTGGTGATGGAGCTCTCGTGTAATATATTTTGAGTGGCTTTTGCAGCAAGAACCCTTTCTTTCAATAAAACAAAGAGATAAACAAAACTAAGTTAGAAGTCTAAAAATACTTGTAAAATGGCTAGACATTTGAATGCCACAAAATAAAGTACAAACCTGATGAACCTTGCCCTGCTGACGATGTCCCTCCATCCACTAGGTACTGTCCTGTGAAGGTATTGGAGTTGGATGCATTGACGGCTATTCTACCACCTCCTCCTCCACCTGCTCCACCCTGAGCCTGGAGGATTCCTCTCCCTGACAAGGTCAGACAGTTGATGAGGATGCTGCCACCACTTCCACCTGAAGAAGAGGAAGGTCCAGCATCCATGTCTATGATTCCATCAACTATTATAGAGTCAGCCTGAAGTTCTATCTGTCCACCACCTCGACCCTGAGAGATGATGGCACCATAGCCATTACTACCATAAGCCACTGGGTCAGTGATAGAACCATATGGATTGCTACTACTTCCTTCACCTGTCCCTCCATATGTAGCTCCAATGTTTGCTCCAGTCCCTGCTCCAGGTCCTCCTGATTGGTAACCAGTTCCTGCTCCAGTGATTTTGCCTGAGAACATTATATATATCTTGCTGGCTATGACTTTGGTTTTATTTGTACCAGTGGAGTCCCCATCTAATCGCAACTCTGCACCAGGATTTATGGTAATGGAGTTGTACACATGCACACGAGGTGCCAAGTAGCAAAACTGATTTCTCAGTAGAATTAAATCAGACACTGGCTCACATGTTCTGTTAAGAACTGGACCTCCTGCAGTCAGAGTCACATTTCCATACCCAGCACTTAATGAAAAGTCTGTGCTAAGAGATGTGCCAGTAAGGTCAGAGGTGCTGTTGAAGGATAGAAGTTGAAGATTTGCTTTGTTACTTGTAGTGGCACATTTGGAACTTTTTGAGAATTTCCCCAAATAGTCTATGGCTAGAGAGTTCAGCTGAAGGGAGGCTGGATAGGAGACTGCCAGTGTTCCATAGTTCTGAACCAAAATATCACGTGTTGTGGTGGTCAGGCTTCCACAAAGGTCCAAGCTGACATTTTTCTCTATAGTCACAAAAGCTGGCAGATCAAGCAGACCTGATTCCTCCACCAGGATAGATGTCTGCAGAGTCAGTTTATTCACACCAAGGCCACTACGAGTTGCCAAGTATACTTCCACCCCTTTGCTGACTTTCAACACAGCAGCAGGGCTCCCACTAATCTCTGATAACTCTACTTTCAAGGCAGACCCATTAGTCCGAGGAACAAACCCAACAGTTCCTTCACCACTGATTGACAGAGTGTTCAATGTAACAGCTGCAATATATGTTTCTAGAACAGGGAGTAAAGTCACAGCTGCTGTGGCTTTGTTGGTGTTCACTTGAACCTGTAAGCAACATATCAATTAATTACTTTCTACCAACAACTAAAAAATATCTTGTAAATACTGTTGAAGAATATCATCATCAGGCTCATATAAATGATTCACTCAAACAAAGGTGACATGTAATAAATCTAAAATTTTCATTTCAAATAAATCACTTCATCAAAGAAAAGACACAAAGATTATAGCACAAATCAATAATAAACAAACCAAAGTAGATAAAACAATGAAAAAATATGTCATGCCTAATAAAACTCTTGATATTGTGAACCTTCCCATGAAGAGATAAGTGCTTTTTAGATAGGTAACATGGGTTGTTATAACCCATTACAATATCCACACCAATTATGGCAGGGGATAAAATTTGATAGGTCCAAATAAGCCAATGAATTCCTGCACAGAATTCTCATTACTGATTGGTCCAAATAAGCAATGAAATTCTCATTACTTATTGGTCCAAATAAGCCCATGAAATTCTTGCACATAATTCCATTACTGATTTGTGAATTTTCCTTGCCCCACTTTCTAGAACGTGTGACTTTCACTCTTAACAATATGGTGGCCATCTTTTCAATCAGGATCCCAATGGACATTGAGAAAAATGGTCATGTATGTTGGAATATGGTAAATTTTCCCCATGTAAAATTCTCTGAATGACAAACTAAAATATGAGTACATTGCTGCTACTCCATGGTGTGAATCTAGCAACTCATGCCATAGAGAAGCATAGTTTAATGTCACCCTATAGTTGTAAATAAAATCACTTTTCTTATAAAAAGAATGTCAGCAAATAATAGTATCCCAACTTACAGAATGATATCCAACCAGAACATCTTTTCAAAGCAAATAACACAAATATCTGGTCACAAAAACTTTTAATCTAGATTCACTATACTCAGCAATGTCTATTGTTTAGATTTTAGTAAAATTTCTGCATCCAGTATTCATCCCTTCATTTGAATATCCAAAACCTTAAATACTACTTTATCTGCTTTATCCAATAAAACACATGTTGAATACCCAAAGTGTAGCCAACACACTTTTTGATGGAAATGTTGTAAATGGGCTCAATGAAATTCTTGTATGGTGCATCAACTTTTCCAGCTGACCTGAGTGAACTATTTGACATCACACAGAATTTTCATCAGAGACACATTGTTGAAAAATATTATATTTATTATTATTTATTTAAGCATTATTGCAATAGAATACTGTATCTATGCGCCAGTAACTACATTTTATTTTACCTTGAAAATGTAAATACATAACTCATTAAAACTGTTCTCCCAGTATGACAAGAACAAACAACAGCATTTTATTCAATGCACATTAAAGATTTTGACTTAGGCTAAATAAAGTACATCCCTTGGATTAGACTTAACTGGCTTAACTGCACTAAACTTAAATAATTCCTCCTAAATACAATAGGGAAGTTTCAGAAATATTCCTTTGAAAATAACTGTAAGACCTTAAACACTCATATGTAGTTTGCTTTGATGTAAGCAACCATAAATAAGTAACATCTTACTCGCTACAGTAATCATGTTACTAAACCCAGCATGTATCCATACCTCCTTTATTGATTGAGATGATAGTCAATGGTTAGTCATAATGGGAGAGGGAGGCAAAAATTTCAGTACTGCTATTATGCACCTCTTCTCATCCTGCCCAACCCACTTTAGATTTTACAACTGTTAATCCATGTGGATTAATGTTGTAAAACAAATGGTTACCAGCATTGCTGCCAGACAAAATGTCTGCTATTCCCAAGCCAGTTTTATGGTTCAAACAACTACCTAGTCTCCTGTCAGAAAACAAAAGGCAAATCTGCTAAGTATAAACAAAAGAAATGCTGTCCAGAATCAAAGGTGAAATAAATACTGTGTTGAAAGTTAATGAATTTGTGTTATAGTAAGCTGAAACACAAACTTAAAATGTATCAATGATAATCTGTTTTTTGAATATACTATATGCTGCCAAGTGACTTGTATAATTAAGGATGTCCGTCATTGCATATGATTTAGATCACTTCGTTGGATCACTTAATATATCGTTGAAAATTGGTAACTCTTGAGCAAGTTGGTCAAAATAAACAAAATAGCAATTGACATCTTTTATAATGTGATGTAGAAGTATGAAATTTGGTTAAAATAATGAATAAGCAAAATCTGCAATCTTGTAGTTTTGGGAATAGACAATGATATACAATTTGCACTGTGTAAGTACTGTTCTTTACACTATATATAGTACTGGTCAACTGATAAACTCTAAATGACCTGCAAATTATTGATGTTTTTATTTACTTTTATTTTATTTCACACTGGAAAATCGGAAATAATGCACATGCAAAATAATAACATAAAAACAATCATAGTAGTTTATAACAGTTTACTGTCATAGTAAACAAACAAGAGCTGGTCAATGCTGTGTTTATTATGGTCATCTTGCCAAGTTTGTCTTGATTTTTTTTTACACTTATAAGTGTTAGGAGACACTGAATATGCCATAATTTTTAAATGCATATATATCTTGGGACAGGAAAAAAAAAGTAATTATTTGTTCATGTCCCAAGACTTATTACAGTAAACAAAAACTTAAAAGGGTAATGATCCAATAGTAAATTTATAAAATTTGTTGAATAACTTCCATCTTTTTGCTCATCAAGGCTCTCAAAACTGGAAATTATCCAATGCATTTAAAAATACAATAATAAACCATTACACATTTGATATTCTGTATATACAAAAAGATACACAACTTGCCTTAGAATAGGTTGAATTTTTCACATAAAGGATCCCTGCGGCTCCAGTCTGAGCATTTGTACTGCCCTTTCCTCCATCAGTGGTTATGTTTCCTGTTATGTATCCAGTCTGGTAAATCAAGGCAATAAGACCTCCACCACCACCACCCCCACTAATGGTTGTGCCATCCTGAGTTGCTGTGGAACCAGATCCACCAATGGCCTGGATTAAGCCTGAGTTAATTGGGAATATACATCAATTAGAATGATTATATAGAATTTGATTGGTGTGGATAATGAGTTTATATGCAAAAATTGTGTAAATATACCGGGTAGAAACTTAATTTACAAAGAATACAATAATGAAGATGATATCATATTGAATTTATATACAAAAAGCAAACTCAAGGAATTTTTGTCCCAGCCTACTGTGGTGATGTCACCAAAAGCATACAGTGAGAGTATTAGACTGTTATGCTTGTTATAGACTAGTAAAGTTGTTATAAATGGAATGCAACCAAGTTTCATGCCTTTGTCTTAAAGGGCATTGGAGTAAATTGGCAGCAAAGCAAAAGAAATTTAAAAAGTAACCTTGACCGTGAAAATAAAATCTTGAACCTGATACACAAGATGCTGTCAAATAGAAAAATAACTGTACCATTGTTCATCTTGAACCTGAAAAACATCCTTTTAATTATAAAGAAGCACCAAAACCATTTTTTAAATATATACTTATAACCATGTCTTTGAAAATAGGACCCCAAGACTGCAACACATCTTCAAGTGACAACTACAACAGTGTACCAAATTTTATTATTTTTATCTTAAACAGGTCAAATATTATTGGGAGGTTGGGAAAATGTTACTGAAACCTAAAATATTGGCCTGTAACATTAACCTTGAAGATTGGACCCCCCATGTGGTACATGACAAGTACAGTAAGTTGTATCCATTAATGTCAAATGGCTCTTATAGTATGGAAAGAAAATTATGAAGAAATGCTATTGACCCTTGAACTTAAAGAGAGAACCTCCAATATGGTATCTGACACACCTGCTTATGATGATGCATAAGCATATGAAGTTTAACATTATGATCTCAAAAAGCCCTTAAATTATATTTAAAATGTAAGGGTGATGGAAACTTAAATTTCTGACCCATGACTATGACCTTAAAGATACAACCCCCAACTTAGTAAACTATATATTTCCTAATGATAATGCATAAGTGTAACAAGTTTCATCCATAAAGCTGAATGTGTTCTAAAGTCATGGAGCAGAAAGAAAAACTTGTGATGGAAAACTTAAGATGGAGAGTTGTGACCTTGACCATGATTCCCCAGAAGTGGTATACATCACACCGACTGATTATGATATAAGAAATATTTAAATAGCTGGTCTAGACCTGGACCTTGATGATAGGATTCCTAATGCAGCTCATAACACCACAAATTCTAATGCCGATGTAGATATAAGCCAAGTTCACTGCTTACTCTCTACTGACTTGAAAGTTACAGAGTAGAAAGGAAAGAGTGGGATAAAACCTAAAATTTTAAGCCTAGATCTTGACTGTGAAGATAGCACCCCCAATATGGTAAATATCATCATCTAAATATGATGTACAATTATACCAAGTTTGATCCCTTAATCTCAGATGGCTTTGAAGTTATAGGACAAAAGGAAAGTGTGACAAAAATTTAAAATATTGAGTTGTGGCTTTAATCTTGAAGACTAGACACTACTAAAGTAAATGCTAAATTCTAATACTTAATTATCAGTACATAAAGTTTTATCTCCTTTCTTCAAACAGCTTTAAAGTTAGAGAACAGCAATGAAAGTGGCATATGGACAGAATAATGGAAACGGGAATAATATGCTGCTCACTGTTTGCGACAAGGCAAGGGAAAAAGGGAAAATGAATTTTCTAACAACATCATTTAGAAGAATATAAGTTAGTTTAAGATGGCAGGCAATGATGTTTGTCTTGTTTCAATGTCACTTTTAAGACATTACTGGCTACATTATGCCAAGGAAATTGGTGATCAGTGTATTTCCCATGGACGCAATCAACCTCTCTTTGCCTCAAGAGGTACAGTACACTCTACCAACTGATGTGCCAAGTCTCCCTGGCAGCAATTAATATATCTGGGATGGCAGTTATTATACTTTAATTATCATATGAACCTACCCTTACTGCCTTCAGCTTGCTTCAAGTGACTTAGAAGGCATTCTACATCTATTTTATATTGTATCATGTAAATTAGGAGGCATTCTACATCAATTCTATATTTTATCATGTGATATAGGAGGCATTCTACATCAATTTTATATTGTATCATGTAAATTAGGAGGCATTCTGCATCAATTTTATATTGTAACATGTAAATTAGGAGGCATTCTACATCAATTTTATATTTCATATTTGACAATAGATAATATAAACACTCAACCATAGCTGTACAATTTTAATGCTGTTGATAGGATACAAATTTAGAAAGTTGACAAAATCTCCCTCTTTTTTGTACCACTTAAAATGAGGTTAAGCTATGCTTTATAAAGATATTGTCAAACCTATGTTAAACAGCCACCTTAGGGAAAGAGGAAAAGGGCTTCTAATGACAGGTTACTATTTTAAACAAGTTCATTTATATAATGATTAAGCTGTGAAAGCCTGATGCCAGTACTGTAATTAACTAATCAATCCTCCCCTTCCCTCCCAACCTCAACTTTATGGGATCTGACCTCTTCAAGCTGGTGTAACATTACTATGGTTAACAGAGTATTTTAAAGAAAGCATCAACTACACCTTTATCACTCACCAGATGAAATAATAATATAAAAGGTATAGGAAACAGAGTCTCACCTGTAATCTGCATGGATGTGGCATCCAAAAGAATGCTTCCACCTGAGCCACCACCACTCCAGCCACTTCCTGATTCACCACTGGGGGAAAATAACATAGCAAAATATGGTATTGGTTTCAAAATAAAAGGTTATAACAGAATTATGTAGTTTGTACACAAGTTCAATTTGAAGCCATTTGGGAATTCTCTCATGCTTCTGTAACGAGATTGTGGAGGGGGGGGTAGGGTGGAGAAGGATGGATATATTATTGAAAACTGTGGTTTGGAAACCATATCTGTGGTAAACAATGGAAACTTGTGTAAATTGTTATATAACATGATTATTATGTAATTCACGATGCAGAAATTAGTCATTTACTGTGGTTTAAGGTCAGATGTTTTTACTTTCACAGTTAATTCTCAACCACGACCATATACCCTGCAACACTTCCATTTTAGAACACACCAAGAATAATCTACATCCATGTATCTATAATGTTCAAATTGAATTCTAATGGCATGTCAACACAATAATTACTATTTGATGCCAACTCAATATTAAGTTCTAAAAGTGTACAGGCACAGAATTGCAACAACAACAAAAATTTTGCTCAGATAAACCTTTCAAATAAAATTAAATATTTAGTATTATCATTTAAAAGATAAAAGGCCAAAACTATTATAATCTTGTACAAAATTCATAAAAGTAAAGTCCAGGATAAAATATATAAAATCCTTAAAATATCAGGTCAAACTTTGTTATAAAAAAACTTCATTCCTTCAAAAAGTACCCAATTTTCTCTCTTACTTCATATTAGTTTCTTAATGGAGTTCACATTAAAAAAAAAATTGTCTCACCAGATGGAAGTTGATACACTTGACAAAAATGTGTTCAAATGTTAGAGTATGCACTCAACTCAAGGTCACCCTTCAGGAACAAGTCAACTATGTGTGTCCTATATGTGATTGGCACAATATCACCTCAGCTCTGTGATTTGTTCTATATGAAAGATGCCAGTCTCCAATGATGGGCTTGATGTTACCAAGTATACATTCCATATATTTTGTCAGATATATAGAACATGTCAATTTGTACAAAATTTTAAGTCTATACATGGACTTTTCCAATTAGAAATGGGTGAAGCTTAACCTGATTTGTTAAGGAGTTTAAATATGTTACATTTAGCTTTTATTTTATATGCCTCTCAACATGTTATCCATGGTATTCTATCTTGTTGTACTTCATTTATTTGGAAGGGTCTATCTTTCTACATTCTTTTGTGCAATTCTTCACGGCTACATCTTTGAATTTTACTTTTTATTTGCACCATATGGCCACTATTGTGATGATATGCTGTTAAAGACTACCTACCTAAACACACACACACACACACACACACACAC
>QKMX01359341.1:0-11729 GCA_003401595.1 Venustaconcha ellipsiformis | reverse complement strand
TTATCCGGGCGCGAGTTATCGAGGGAGTGGTGTATTTAAATTTTGCTGAGCAGTCTGAACATACATCAATGACAGTTTCAAAACAACAAGTCTATTTCCCAGTATTATGCAGACATGAAATTGATCTAATATGTTTACCTGAGGTTGTTTATCACCTAGATAAAACTGGATACAGCTATGATACCAAAGTACAGTGGGTCTTCAGATTACAAACCTAATTGATTCCCAGACGGCATTTATAACCCAGGGTGTTTGTAACCCGAAATGCGTTTTCCCATAGGGTCCCATTGTTAAATTTTTCATCCGTTCCTGAGCTGAAAAAAACTCTGAAAATTGCTGCTACATTTAAGAAAAAGGTGAAAAAAGGAGCATTCACACAACATATACACAACACATACATAGCAATAAAACACAAACACACTCAAAACCCACAAAAACAACACAAACATGACACAAAAATAAACACAAGAACACCACAGACTCCTTTTCTCACCTTTTTTAACTCTGTTTAAGTAGAGGCAGTCATATGTGAGCTCATGTGTTCGAAATTTTGTGCGCAAGCGAATAACCCGAGTCACCATTTGTAACACGAGTCATTGTTTTGGCTGGCCTGGCCTGGCATGAAAATATCAGCCTTGTGATGGAAGACTGCAATGGTGTAATTTGTTTACTGCAGGAGCAATATTCTTCTCTGGCATCAGTTGTGTAAATGGACATTTAAAAATTTGCAAAAACATCCTATTTGTTCTGGCAGTTGAAGTTGTATGGGAAAAACACCAAGCTTCCTTAATTCAAGAGCACACTGGAAAGCAACTAATATGTGGATGTGTTGCTTGTTGAGATATCCCTGGGTTCTTAGCCCAATATGGGGCATACACTTTGATGGATGTGGAGGCAAAGAAAGTGCTTCATAGTAGAGGTACATTATATGGTAGTCATTAGAGAGTATGTGTATGTCATTATGATGATCTATATAACATTTAAATTGGCACATAAATGAGGGAGGCAGAGAGACAGCATGTAACTTTGAGTATGTTGAACTCTTAAGGTCTTCTCAACATTGGTTACTCTACTAGCAAACCAATTTTCAACTGTGTACACCTAGCACATAATTAGGACTAGCAAGTGGGTGGGTTATATTTTACTGGTATATTATACTTTTTTTGTTTTAAAATCTATACAGTTATGTCCCCTGGTTATGAACACCCTGGGTTACGAATGATCTGGGTTACATGGCATGATGTCCGTATCATAAACAACTCTTTCCTAGATTAATATTAGTTATGGGAATATATAGTATTTGTAACAATTCAATATCCGGGGCACATGGGGTGGGGTGGTCAGTGATAATAGCTGGAAAAGCATGAGAATCTGAGTTGAACAAAGCTCTTTTTTATGCAGATACTTTTGATTAAGTACTTAAGTTATATTGTGGACAATACATTGATCGTAATTAAAGTGCATAAAAGATGTTTATTTGTTGCTGCATTCTGCTTCATGAGATAGGCTCCTCTTACATGTTGCGGCTTGCAGTTGTGGTGCTGCTGTCACTGGCATCAGTCAGTTTGATCTTCCCCCAGGCCTAGGGTTAAAAGAATGTCTGGTACTGTTACCAGCTTCTGTTTTGCCCTGGCATTTATGTATCCCAATTCTGCACATCTTTCTGGATCAACTTCATACTGATCATTTAGAAAATGCAGGCTGTACAAAGTCTGAAAGTTACTGACTCAAAGTTTTCATGGCGACAGTAATGGATCCAAGCCTTCATTGACTGTTGTCTTTCAGAAAGCAAAATAAATTCCTAGTCGATGCCTTACTCTATTGTTGCAAACAAATGCTGCATAGTGGGGGATGTTGTAAATGCTTGGAAAACAAACTTGAATACGAGTACTAATAAGCTATCTACTCACAAGCACAATGCATTAACAGGCTGTTGAGCAATGGCAGATAGCTGGAAAAGATCATGTGACATCACATTAATTCGGCCTTTTTTATGTTTAACAAATACACATATCGGGTGCTCATGCAATTGATTCCCTTTATAATTGTACTGTAAATCCTTTTCTTTATAACTCGATTGCCCAAAACTATTAATTGATCTTGGGTAATATAACCACAACTTTGGATCACTATCTTGTTTAATAAGAATGCAGATGTTCAAGCATAACTCGGCTTTTCATTGGCAGTGAGATCTGACCAGTTGATTATTTCAAATTTAAGAGTCCATTGGTGTAAGAATTTAATCAAGGAAGTGGATTAGCATTCCAATCTACTAAGTGCATAAACATTTGGAGTATTAGCTTTTTCTACAGTAGAATTAATTTTGCCCAAATAATCTAGTAATTCCCTAAAAGTTCTAACAAGATCATGAGGTAAATGGATGTTTTCAGAAAGCAAGAAGGAATTCCCTGTTTTCTAGCAATACTTATTAATCACAGATAATTGAGGTGTTGTGCTTGTATAATACTTGCATGAGGTCTATGGTATAAGACCCCGACACCCCCTAAGGTCTACCTCTGAATGACTTTAAAAGATCCCCCCCATAAGGTCTACCTTTGAATGTCTTTAGAAGATGCCTCCCTTAAGGTCTATCTCTGAATGTCTTTAGAAGATCCCCCCATAAGGTCTACCTTTGAATGTCTTTAGAAGATGCAATTAGTGATCTTTAAAACTCTTCATGTACAGAAAAGAAACAGTCTAACTCACTGTTGAACAGCCACGGTTCTTGTAGAAAACAAATGTCTGAAATATTGTATAAAGTTATTACATTTTGTATATTTTTAGTTCAAGAAAAACAGTTATAGAAAGAAATGCATAAAGTATCCATTATGTGTATTTGAGTCCATTACTAAAATTTAGGAATTTAGGAGCATAATTCAAATTCTGATTGTAGTGTGTGACCAACATATTCCTTGGCCATGCATCCACATTTCCTCAAATATTGAGCATTACTTAGGAGTTAAGCCAACCCAGGTGGAGAGACTACATAAAAATATATAATACCTCTGCCAGCTTAGGGTAAGCCTATTGTTTCTGGGATCAAAAGATCAAAGGTGAAAGTCCCTGCAACTGAAATAAGAAAGGTTTCTGCACAGTTGCATTAGCTTGCCATACTAAAAGCTGAAAGTGTGGGTTTGGATTGATTCATCAAAATGGGTTGGCTGGCATGTTGTGTCCTTGGGCAAAGCGCTTTGTTCCAGTTAAGTAACCTACTTGTGTTGCTGTGCTGTAAAATACGAAAACAGACATCACACGCCTGGGCCAAACTTTGTGGATCTTTTGGGATAAGACAAAAGTTGATCAATTTCAGGGTTAAAGGTCAAAGACTTCTGTGATTAGAAGAAGACAAATGGTTGATGCACAAAAGGTTCAGTTGTGAATGATTTACCTTCACCCATGTTTGTGGAGGGCTTGCATTTAAGGTAGGCAAGGAGTCTATTGATTTGGGGGTTAAAAGGTCAAATGTGAAGGTGTATGTAACTCAAGAAAATATTGGTTTTCCTGAATAGCTCATGTTCTAGTATCCTTGCCCAAACTGTGAAATGGCTTTCACATAGGGTTGTTTCAGGTACAGTGTTTAATTGGGTCTAAAGGGTATTATCATAATAAGTCTAATGGTAGGTTTAGTTCAAGACTTTGCACTTGACAAAATGTCAAGGTCATTGTGACATATTGGTCATTTTTTCTAAAGCAAATCATACTCTATTTGTGCCCACATAAAGGATTATTAAACATGGGGTGGACATATAATTTTCCATGCAGTGGTACATGGGGTGGACTTATAATGTGTCTGGCACAGTACATGGGGTGAAATAAAATTTGCCATGCATGGTATATGGGGTAGACATATAATGTGCTGTGCATAATATGATTGCTCTTCTTTAACACGACCTAACAGTTATATTCTGCTTGTATTTTGTGACATCAATGTTTTTAACAATAATAATAGAAGGAATTTCATCAAGTATTATTCAGATAATAATCTTCAACCCGTATCTTAATTCTAAATACTTGGACCAAATTATCTGAATTAGACTTTTATCATTATTGGACAAAAGGGAATTAGATTTTACCAAATGAACTGATTAGAAACTAATCTATTTTATGAAAGTGAGCTGATGTAACATAAATTCATTTTTTGCAGGTCGTGCAAGAAAGAAAGGTGGCAAGAAAATTATAATGGGAAATGAGAAGAAATTAGATAAGGATAAACTCAATACGCTCAAGATGGCCATGATGTATCGAGCCCTGGAGTCTGTAAAAAAAATTAATCCAAGTTCCCTGCAGCGAAAAATCAAGCTTTTCCAGAAGGACGAAATAATGAAAGAAGAGGTCCGTGAAAGAATTCTGGAAAACCAAATTGGCTTGAAGAAAAGGGGTAAATTTAGACTGTATTGCAAAAAGTGTAAAATCGAAGTTGTTGATGGTGAGGATTTGTGTGTTGTTAAAGACAGTTTTCATATTGTCATTGGAAAAGAGTTCAGAAAGTTGATAGACACAAGGTGTCATAAGAAACCCAGAAGAAAAAATATAGATGGTTATATAAAAACTAAAAAGATTCATTGTAAGAAGTGTGGTTTGGACTGGGGTGTTTATTTTGTTTATAGCTCACTCCTACTGCCCACACTCAAGATAGAATCCTTTATAATTCACAACATGGAAAATGGAGCAAATTCCACTTGTGAACATTGGCAAGCTTTGCCTTTTGATATTGAGCATCGTGAGTTAGCAGACCTTGCTGATTTACTGGAGGTTTCAAGTCAAACCTCAGAATTAACACCATAATTCTGAGAAAAGTGTTATGAATTGGTAGGATATCTGATTTCTAATGACAAACATGCTGCTTGGCAAAATAAATGGGAATGATCAAATTTAAAGGGACTGTTGTTAGGGCATTTCCTCCTTTAGAGGTTCACAATGCAGTTTTTAATGTAATCTTCAATCTGATTTGGATGTGTGTCTAATTTTCCAGTTTGTTATTGCAGTGTTCTTGTAGGTCAAATTTGGAGGTCTGATTTAAAGTGACTACTTTTACTTTTTTTTATAACATTGTTACATTGCAGCCATCTACTTTCACAATATGATTACATACTTTGATACCTTCTTGCATTGTCCCAGTACATACTGCTACCCCAATAGTAATGAAAAGGCTGTATGAGCCTTCTTTAAACAGCAACCCTCTTTTGAAAGACATAATTAATCCATCATGTAAGTTAATTGATCTGTCCCATAAATCGATTTCAAGATGGATACTGATCCATCTCATAAGTGTCTGGTAAAGAGAAAATGGACGCATGATCCAATCATTAGCTGGCAAGAGAGGTTGAACTGTATAATGATTTTTCTTAGCTTATTGTCTCTTTACATTCAAGAATTTGTGAACGTGACTTCAAGCACTACAACAGACATTTATAAATGAGTTTTTGCATGATGTATATTGCTTGAACTTATCAGATTTTTTTTATTTAATGATATTAATGTAACAGGCATAAATTATAATTAGTTTTTAGGTTTCACAGAAATCAAATCTAGCATCATTGTTTGTATATAAAAATAAAGAAACTGTAGTTTAATTATTGCACTAGATTTATTTCAATCTGTCTTTTAACCATCTTTTTAAACAATGTCTCATTTTAAAAGAGGAAAAAGTCAATTTTGTGGTAATGAGAAATAAAATTAATTTGGCAGCAAAAATGCTTTACATAAAGTTTTGTATAATAATTGTTGTGCTGTAAGTGCAATTTCGAAAATGGATGACTGATTCACACAAATTATTGAAATGTAGAGAAGTGGATTCAAAATTGAAACTTATTTTGAAATTGCAGTTCTAGTTATTTGAAAATATTGTATGACCTCTAATTGAAGATGCAAGAACAAGCAAGGAAACATGCTAATCTTCAGATACATTAATATAATACCCATATTAGTCATATATCATCCAGTTCTTCATTAAATAAACTCGGTGTATGCTTTCATACCAATCTGTATTACTTAGTATGAAGTAAATAGTGTATATTGTTTTCTAAAATTTTTTGCTTTATTTGTAGGTCAGTTTTGATACACTTTCCATGATGTTTTTTTTCTTTAGTTTATTTAAATGATATCCCAGAAGACAAAAATGGTCATCAAATTCTCTAAATGCATTGTTCTTCTTTGCATTTGTTTGTGAGCCTTATAAAATACCACTCAGTGAAATTCACAAAATGACAAGACACAAAGGAACAGAATGAAATTAAATTTTGTTACACATATTAAATCTTTACTGATTGAACAAAGAGATTCATATTTCTCCATGGCCATCGTTCATTAGCCATGATTAATCTTTACTGATTTAACAAAGAGATTCATATTTCTCCATGGTCATTGTTCATTAGCCATGATTACAAGAATTAAGCTGACCTTTCAGGGATCTAGATACAATATACTACAAATTGATTTTATATATTGTCATTAGGAATTGTCAGTAATTACATAGACTCTATTTAGCTATGCAAATAAGGTTATATAGGTGGGGTGGTAATTAATATATAGTGGTTCAATGTTCTAAAGCATATCAGTGTAGCCTTTCTCATACAACAAGCTTATGGTCATGGGTCATAGTTTTTGGTAAAAAGTAGTTTTAATATTGAACCTACATCTTGTGTGAGGCTACCTTGCTTATAATCCAGATATTTTTGCTTCATTGAATAACATCATTATACAGATGTATTATTATTATTGCACAAAGTAGATCTACTCTAGAAGCTCCAGTTAACTCTATCACAACACCCTAGTCAACCCTATTTCAACATCTTTATACTAAAGTAATAATTTGGAAGTAACATTTTTTCAGTTCAACTTTTAAATTGTTGCTTGTTTTTAAAGCAAATACCATCAACAACCCTTTTAATAAATGTATGACAATTTAACTGAAAAGGGAAGTCGGCCATGAGGAATATAATGATCAGATTTCAATAGTAGTTTTGTAGACAGATAAGTTGGCTAGGAAAATAACAATAGAAAGACTGAGACAGTTCTTTAAAAGGTCATTAGGCCATTATTATCTAAAACTGTCTAAATTGTTCCATATTTATAATACAATTCATAGGAGTCATAAAAGTGTATTATTAATGAGGTCACATTACACTGAGGTGTGTTCCAACAAGTCTGTGATATAATAGTGGCTAACAACACAAAAAAAACAAGGTTGTTTTTTATCACTGTGAAAGCACATTATAATCAGCCCTCATTAGCCAAAAATTGCAATGTTTTGAAATAAATTAAGTAGCAAAATTAAATTAAAATAGAACCAATTCATTAGGATACACGACCATACTAATGTGTTAAAGATGGACAACATCATACTGAGGGGTTTTATATTGAGGAACTATTATACTTCTTTCTAATAATTGATAGTCTTCCAAGTGTCAGTATTAGTAGAAATGGTACATCTATGATATATACATGTATCAGTATGCATCCAATATAATACACAAACAATAATAATTTGCATGTTGTATTCATATTGATGTATTACTACCTGTATCATTATGCATTATTTATTGTACACAAACAATAATGTTGTATATATTGATTCATCAGTATCAGTATTCTTTGCATACTATATACAGTAAATATTATACATATTGATGCATGTATCATTATTGATACATGTATCAGTATGCATCACATACAATACACAAACAATAATGTTATACATATTGACATATCAATTTTGGAATATTAATACATGTATCAGTATGCTTTGCATACTATACAAAAACAATAGTGCTTTACATATTGATACATGTATCAGTATGCATCACATATTATTCACAAACAGCAATGTTATGCATATTGATATATCAGTATTGATGTATTAATAAATGTATCAGTGTGCTTTGCATATGACATACAGACAATAATGATATATATACCTCTGGATACAGATATCGGTATGCTAAACATATTATACACAAACAATAATGCTATGCATATTGATGCATTTATCAGTATGCATCACAATCTATACATGAACAATAATGCTATACATATTGATATATCTATTGATATATGCATCAGTATGCTTTGCATACTATACTCAAAGTATAGGGCTGTATAGTGATCCATTTATCAGTATGCATCACATATTTTACACAAACAATAATTATTGATGTATTAGTATTCATGTCTTGATACATGTATCAGTATACATCACATACTATGTACAAACAATAATGCTATATATGTTGATATATCAGTATTGATACATGTATCAGTATGCATTGCATACTGTACACAAACAGTAATGTTATACATATTGATGCATGTATCCATATGCATCACATACTGTATGCAAGCAATAAAATAAACATTGATGTATCAGCAATGATGTCTTGACACATGCATCAGTATATATCACATACAGTGCACAAAGAATAATGCTATATATATTGATATATCAGTATTGATACATTTATCAGTATGCATTGATACATGTATCACTATGCATTGCATACTCTGCACAAACAATAATGTTAAAATGTGAGATTGTCATACATTATTTTAGCCTCTGATGTTGATGTATATTTTTGTCCATGATTATTTTAAACCATATATAATTTTATTTAAGCCTAATTTACCATTACAAAAATATTTCTCTCTGGAAATACAGGTTCTTTGTGTGCATTGTGTAATAACTTATAGAGACAAGTTGTTTTGGCATGTGATCAACAGTCATGTAAGTCAGGCCAAAATAATGAATACTTTAGTGTTAATTTAACACAATATCATTCAAAGCAAAAGTTATTAGATTCTTTTCATAAATTTAATTTGAAATGAGCCCTAAAGCAAACTATATAGGTACAGACAAAATAGAACAGTTAATGGAAATGAATATCTTTGAACATTTTTCAGACATTTTCAATAAAATTTGGATACAGCTTGTGATATTTTTCAAGGTGTAGATCATTTTAAGGTGAGTATGTAGGTTTTATTTTATTTTGGCAGATCATGCTGTACACTATGTAATTGTGGACAGTGGGAAATTTTGTGGTTTCATTATCCATATAAAAAATGTTTCGTGCAAGAACATCAGCTTTGATTTTCTTTTAACATTTTCAATGTGTTTGTGATAATTTGTAGCAAAATGAATAAAAAGTTTGATGTTCTATCCTTGTATGTCCTAGTTTGACCAATTCAGTCATTTTCTCACTTTTAGCCCATAATTACACAGAGTAATTACTAAATGACATTTTCACAGTTAAGTTTATAACACACTGAAGACTCAAGCAAACACAACTAAAATGTCAACACAGTTGAAACTAATAACATTGTGGTAAAAAAATTATTTGCATATGGATCAATTTGTGAGGGGTTCAATAAAACACTTTTTGCAAAGTCTGCACATGGACATATGTCAGCACATGCATGTGACTGAATTGACCAAATGTACATGCATGTGATTGAATTGACCAAAAGGACATGCATGTGATTGAACTGACCAAAAGTATATGCATGTGATTGAATTGACCAAAAGTACATGCATGTAATTATATTGACAAAACGTACATGCAAGTGATTGAATTGACCAAAAGGACATGCATGTGATTGAACTGACCAAATATACATGCATGTCATTGAATTGACTAAAAGTACATGCATGTGATTATATTGACAAAAAGTATATGCATGTGATTATATTACCAAAGTACATGCATGTAAATAAATTGACCAAAAGTACATGCACGTGATTCAACTGACCAAATATACATGCATGTAATTAAGTTGTCCAAAATTGTAGTGAACTGTTAAGTACTCAATAAATGCATGTGTTTGTACTTATGATACAGAATCTCAAGTTATGGCTTCTTGAAGAAACTAAAAGCATATCCTGCAATAAAACTTTCATCTTGAAGTTGCTAGAAAATTAACATTATAAACTAGTCAACTGTTCTAGTCACATGGAAGAATAATTATAATTTTCTTAAAGTTTGGGATGTAAATAATTTTAATCCTGTTTAAAAGGAAATATACCTGAAATTCATCTGGCCATGCATGGGTTAGAAAACTAGATCATTGGGGGTGTATGACAGGCTGCATTGGTTTGAAGTCTAGGTAATTGGGGTATATGACAAACGACATTGGTTTGAAATCTAGGTCATTGAAGGGGTGTATGACAAGACTGCAGTACACTCACAAAAAACTCTTTGGCATAGTCCATGTCAAGTTTATATGGTGAACCTTTGATTAAATGAAGTGACTTCTGGAAATGGAGTCAAGACCTATGCCAACTAATGATAGTGTTCCATCTAATCTGATCTCACTTTTGTCACTATTATAACAGGATGAACCTGGTTTGGGTTTTTAGTAAAAACAGTGAAAGCACTTTCGTAAATGAGATGTTTATCTATAACGTGTGTGATTAATGAATTTGATAACAAACTTGCACACAAGTGTTGTGCACCAAAATCAACAACAGATATAAGGAAATTATATAGTTCATATAAAACTAATAAGAACATGTGGATCATGTAAATAAAACCATGGAGGAACAATGTTTAAAATCTAAACAGTGATGAACAGTGTTTCATCTATAACCAAGGTTAGGTAAGTATAGGATTTACAGCACTATGAAGAAGTTGTGATTAAGTCACCAAAGGTGTTCACAAAATAGAATTTGTAGTAAATATGAATAATATTTCATTCACAAGTAGAATATGTATATATATATATTTAATTTTCATTCATGGTGATAATGAAAATTGATTTAACAACAGAATGTATGTAACTATTTGTAACAAGATGAAACAGGCTGGGTTCAGATCACAATGAAGGCACAAAAAATTATAACGAAAATACAATGTTTATTTATAGATTATTTCAAGGTAGATAAACCCAATACCAAACTCGTGCACCAAAAGTCCAAATATTGGATATTTAACACAATGATGAGCACCAAGTTAAATAACTTTATAAACAATACACTTCTTAACTGGAATGAATTGCAATTTTAATGAAAATTGAACTGATATTGAACAGAAATTAAATGCAAAAAGAAGCAGATTAACGACTTAAAACAAAGTGATTTCACTCAATAATAAAATGATTCACATCAACAAAGATGAAATTTTCATTCAAATAGCAATAAAATGATTTTGTACATGGAAACGTTTTTACTCAAATAGTGATAAATGATTATAAAAATTGGGACATGTATCTTGCAGCGTCCAATTCATCACCACAAGGTATTTCAGTCCCAAATCTCTGCTGGATGGTCAAGGAGCCAACATGAATGCTCTGTCCCGGACCCAGTCTGCCTAAGGATCCATAGAACCTCTTATTCCCTGCAAACCCGCTGGTCCCTCCCCATGAGATAGCCATTATCTTCTTCCAGGCCAACATCACCACCGACAGCAACACACTGGGTATACACTAACCCAAATTAGCACCATGGCTAAAATGACACCCTCAGTACGGTGCAAACACAAAAGTACTGCATTGTTCTATCGCTCCATCACTCCTGCACTCCTTTCAGCCCTTCACCCCTTTTTCACAGCTGAAAGTGTAACGTATGAATCCATATAATATCAGTGACATGGTCATGTATAGCATGTAATAACGTATATCATGCAAATGGAGTTGATTATTTTATAAAAATCATTATCGGGACCACAGTACAAGGTTATCATAATCAGGTTCATAAGTGAACGAACACACACACACACACACACACACATACATACATACAT
>QKMX01359338.1:37389-47541 GCA_003401595.1 Venustaconcha ellipsiformis | reverse complement strand
AACCCTGGAAAGAACCACAGACCCACAAGAAGCTACTGGCTAGCTTTTTCACGTACCAACATTGGCCTAGCCTGAGACTCGAACCCATGCTGACAGAGGTGAGACAGCAGTGATCCGTAATGGTGAGCACCTTAGACCACTCGGGGGCCCCTAATTGTTTAATAACCAAATGTATGGATTTTATTTGTGAATTAGATGCTTCAGGCTTGTAATGCTTTTTCTAAACTGATGTGAAACATATAAACCTCCCTAGCTACTTCACAGTATCTAAACAATGAATTACCAATAGTCAATTAGAAAAATGAGCAAGCCACCTGTAGCAGTCTACAAGACAAGTTGCAAATCTAAAAAATGGCAACTATTCTGTATTAACTCAAGCTGTTTACAAATTTTCACAGAAGCAAAGGCGTATTATTTGCCCTGTGTCATTTTGTGTCCAAAATGGCTGTCACATATGAAAAATGCATACATGAATTTTGTGTTTGGGTACATCAACTTTTGTTGTTATGAGCCTCCACGGACAGGTTAAATGAATGATATTCTTATGTTCTGATCTATTATAGCTATCCAAAATTATGGACCGTTTGGTATCAATGGTGTAATGTGTAATGGCAAGTTGATACTCCATCAAATTTGTGCATAAAACTGTCCTTGGCATGCTAATGATAGAAAAGCAAAAGCTTGATTATGCAGATGATTTGCATGAAAGACATGTACATATTAAAATTTCACATACTAAAATAAGTTTAGGTTCCCTGAACCAGTCCACTGAATCTAAAATGAAAATGCGCATAAAGACTGAAACGCAGAGATGCCAACATCTGGATTGACCCCAAGAATCATATTTTTCATAGATTTTGCTGTTATTCCACAACGGTCATTTCAGTACAACTTATAATTAAATCACATGGCCTGGTAGGTCTGTTAAGTACTGATCAGACATAATGATCATTTGCAGTCGAGTCTTAAAGCAGGTATATACACCTCTCTCTAAGGCTTGGGCCAGATAAGCAATTTTTCAGGTCACATCTTATGATGTAAATAAGCAGATAAAACTAGGTTGCATGCCAGATCTGGCCTGTGGGCCATTGATTGCACTGGCCTGTCTAAAAGCAAGTAATTCAAAATGAATGAGCATGAAAAATACAAAGATTTACTTCTGGAAGGATGAAATCCCAAGCATCTTTCCATGGAAAGACTGTAACTGCAGACTACTTTACTAATAAGAATGAATAAAATGGTGCACCACATGTGGTACATGTAAAGCCCACCTTGCAAACTTTGAGAACATATTGGTGAAGCAGTTACTCTGTGTGTGTGTGTGTGTGCGTGTCTGCAAGTGTGTTTGTACATGAAGTTTTAAAAGATAGTAAAAACAATGTTATGATCATAAATGCAGCTAGGACAATATACTTTGCAGACAGTCTTTCACAACACTTTGGTAAATTATGAAACATTGCATTAATGAGGGACAAAACTAGTCAACAAAAAAGCCTTTCATTAGTAACCACCACTAAATGTCTATGCCCTTGACCTTCGGATAGGCTGTGTGACTGGTATGCAACACACCATCTAATGACTTTTACATTTCTAAAACTGTACTAAAATATACTCTGTGGTTAAAACTTATACCCAAATAATGTAATTCATTATTTAAATTTTCCCTTGTCATGACCTTAACATTAAGGCAGTGTGAGGATGTGGCGTGTGTCACACCATCTGTATATAAAATACACCTAGTTAAAATTTCAATTAAATATTCTCAGCATTTCAATGTTACATTCCAGGCAAGGATTCAAGTCACTAATTGTTTTGCTTGTCCTGACTGGATATGGCATGCAACACATAGTCAAGTCTTGGGCAAAGACTCATCAAAATCTCTCAAAGAATTACAAAATTATGGGACAAACAAGAAACTGTTAACAGACAGATGCATGTGCGCATGGTCAGAAAATGCCATAACATAATAAAACAAGGCTGAGATATGTAATTAAACAGTAATAGGAACATCTCTTATCAAAATGACCTTTTATACCTACCCTGGCATGTTTTAACTCTAATTCCACTAAATCTACCAAGTTCTTCCTGAAATATGCTATTCTCCTCTGTTTAAATTCTGTTAGTTCTGCAAAAATGAAAAATAAATGATAAAGAAACTCAAAACATTATCTAAAACAATATTTAACCTGGCATACAACATATATTATTACTGTGCTTACCTGCTGTCTTTCTTTTCATGTTATCAAGGGCCTTGCATCAGAAGCACAGCTGACAAAAACTAAACAAGAGTACTATTAATCTAACATTACACATCTGTCCCAAGTTCAACAGTCCAAATATAGTCATGGTTGACTATAAATGAGATAATAAATCAATGGGTCTCAATGACCTTGACCATGACCTTTTGCCAAAGCATGTGGTCTAGAACCAAACTTACAGGACACAAATCATTTCCTTTTAGGCCTACCATGACCTTGACCTTTGACCCAAGAACCTATTGGTTCATTTCTTACCCTAACTGCATGCTATCCAAAATTTGGGTCAGGAGCTTACCCTCGAACAAAAGTTTTTGTGCAAAACCCATTTTCCTTTAAGCCACAGTGATTTTTACCTTTGATTCTTTGATTTCCAAATCAAGTGACCTCTTCTTCATCTTAAATACATGCTCTCCACAAATATGGTTCAAAGTTGTTATTCCTGGATGATTTTAATTTCACATTCAGTAGATTACAGGACTCGACATGCTAAGGAATGGGGGAATGGGAGTTAATTACATTTTCCATGAAAAACCAAGGCAGCCAAACTGGGATTCCTATGTAAGTATTCAGGGATGTCAACACATGAATCTGATAATCAGAAATCTTAATATCAACCTTTCTCCAGAAGCTGGATAACACATTTGTTCAAAGTGCTAAACTTCTACACAGTCAATATTGCATCTTTCACAGAGTCTATTACAAAGTCAGTCACAACTAGAATCCAATACCTATTCCTGCAATTCCAGAACCTTTAATTCCTTGAAAATATTGGCCTAAACAAGAATCATAAACATTAGTCCTCCCAGTAGATTACCCACATCTTCCCTTTCTCTTCATTTCTGCTGCCAATTTGTTTTACCTGTCTATCATTTAGCTGACTGGCTTATCGTTATCTACAAGTTTTTTTATATAGTTATCTAAATACATTATATTTATACTGACAAACCAGTCAATGAGACTGGTGTTAAGGCACTTTCCTTTCTACTTGCGTTAACATGGAAAACTCCTTGTCCCAAAACATTTTGATTTTCTGGAATTTCATAAGTAGAATTCAGAATGCATAAGTTTCACTAAACATGAGTAATTCCACAAAATTTGGAATGGTAATATCTGAGTATAGAATCCACATACAAAAGGTGTATGGTCTACATCTAAAGTTATCATGCAAAAACCATTTTACTATTGACAGTTTGCCACAAATCAATAGTCTTCTTTCTTATTCCAAATGCAAGTCACCCACAAAAATTTAGTTGAGGTCTATGAAATAGTAGTTATTGTGATGAAACTAACCATGTCACCTCAAAATCAATAGACTCCCTCCTTACCCTATATGCAAGACACTCAGAAAAGTTTGATGTCGGTGATGGAGAACTTAATCTATCTCGCAAAAATCATTTTTCTTCTCTTTTTTTTCAGTGTGACTTTGATCTATGATTCCCAAAAAATCAATAGGTTCTTAAGTCAAAGTGCAGCCATCCCCAAGTTTGGTAATGGATGACAGTCTTAAAACTAATGTTACTGAACTGGTGAAAAAAGAAACAAATGAACAAATGTATGGATGGACAGATAAACATCATCACATTATTTATTCCATATTTTAGCAGGCATATAAAAATCCTGCTGCCAGCAAATACATTACAAAGTAAGCACAATGAACTGAGTTGTGCCATCAGACTTAAATTGGATCATTTTTAGGCTGAATCCTTCCCAGACCTCATACATGATGTCATCGTCTTCATTTACATATTAAGATGCAATCTGTTTTGACCTTGGCTGATGCTTAAGTCTTGCTGCAAATTCCTATCCTTTCATTCTCAATCAGGAAAAGAAGTCATTTGGTGAAAACACCACACAAATATGACCATTCATTCTGAAGTATTATTAATAGAAAGATTTTCAAAGTGGCAGACATATTGAATCTAAGAACCACACCTTGTATTTTGGCTCAAGCAGAGCAAAAATGGAGGGGAATATTGCCCATTCCATCATATACTGCATTAAGCTACAAGGCAAAACGGGCAATAACAAAAAACTGCAGCAAGAAAGTGATTTGTCCATGATTTTAAAATAATATCATACACTAGTTTTAAACCTAGTATCAAAAAGTCTTTATGTCTTAAGTGGCAGGCATCATGGAATGATGCAGTGAATAATAAAGTCCATACAATCAAGCGAGCCTTAGGGATGTGGTAGTCATTGCAAGAATTAGAATTTGTCATACTCTTACATGCTAATGGCAAAGACCCACCTGAGCATATTAGTTGCAGTCAACCATTCACTGCTGAAAACTTTGTGACAGATTGTTTCAATCTCCAACCTGCACGTGATCGTTACAACAATGTTCAACACATGAAAGAACTTTCTGATACAATAAACTTCTCTTGCAATAACCTTATTATTATTGAATATTATTATTGAATTATTGAATTTCCTGAAAGTAAACATCTGTTTTAAGATATAACTTTTATGTTACCACTTTGTGTATTTTTATGTAATGTATATATTGTTGTTCATACTAAGTACCTTTCCATCTCAATATTGATTTACACACGCCATTTACATTCCTGTTCATTGGGAAGCTTTATATATTACCTTCACAACCTCATTGTTTTGCTTTTAACTGTTTGATTATATTATCACTGGTTGATACTAAATATTTTATCAAATGTGAATAATCTTACATATGGCTAAATTGCCTTATAGTGCTGGTGTACCAAAAAGCACTATCATCATTCCAATAAATCAATCAATCAAGCAGAAAGATGAGTCTTTGCTGAAAAACCGATGTCATTATGCTGATCCATTCTGGAGTAATAACTAGAACAAACTTTTCAAGATGGCCCGTAGTGGCAGCCATACTGGATTTAACATTGGCACAGTTTTCATTTAGGACCAACAAGGTATTGTAAGAAATCTTTTAGTGAAACCTCATGACAATATGACCATCTATTTTAAGATGGTCACCATTGTGGCCATACTGGATTTGAAATCTGAATTGTTTTTATTTCTGACCGACCTTGTATAATAAGAAATCTTCCGCTGAAAATTCAAGGTTAGTATACTTTATTTGGGAGCACCCATTGGGGAAATTCAACTCAGATGAACATGATCCCCCTCAATTTAAACACAGGTCTACTCAAGCAAGAAGAAGACTAAGCTTCTCTCGCATTGGGAAGATGGATGTTGATAATGGATGCTCACAACTCCCATCCTCCTATCCTTGTGGTGGCTGACAACTTCCTTCCATGCATTAGTGACCCTACACTTGAGGATTCTGTATCCAAGTAAGTCATTGAACCCTCCCTTACAAAAGCTAGTGACTTTCCTCATTTAGGAAGCACCACAGATCAGTATTGGGAATGGAAATAGTGTTACACACCAATGAGGAAGGATCAGGTTCCATCTTCCTGACTCTACAGATATGGGGACTTTCCACTAAGTCCTATACCTCATCAGACCAAAATCAACAAATGCAAAAACCATCAATGTGTTCATAAGTACATGCTAAGCAGGTGGAGGTGTGTACCATACAGCAATTTTGTGAAAACACTGATCCACACCTTGAAGTATACTAAATGCTGAATAACACAATAAATAAACAACATACAGGAAAAAGAATTAGCTGGGTAACACTTGCCCGAATACTGCACACTAACTGAGGAATAAAAAAAACATAGCACCACTCTGCTAGCAAAATACTAAAAATCCTCATATTCAACAATAACAGACATCTTCATGAAAATGATTAAAGTACAGGGAGAAAATAACGTAACACAAAATTGGGTTTGACTGACACAATGATCAAAAGACGATTCCAAAAAATGAAAACACTTGAGCATCCATCAGACCTGAAATTTTCACCAAGTCCAAGAAATAGATTTGGATGAGATTCCAATTGTAAAAAATATATCAAGATATCAGACCGGGATTATGTCCCTCTATTATTCTAGACCTTCACTTACTAATTGGAAAGAGGGAATAATTTCTTTGAACTGTGGACTTGTGCCATGGAAATATAAATAAACCTAATAATAGGAGGTAATGTATTACTTCTCTTACAGTGGGTAAGTGTGACCTACTTTTGTGATGATGTGGAATTCATCAAGATGCATCCCTTCACTAACTTACATGATTCCTGGTATACAAAACCCAAATACTTGACCTAAGTCAGTAAAAAGTGAATTGATGGCAAGCTTTTCATTAGTTTTAACAGTGATGCCTACAATTATCTAGCTCGAAGATCCTGGTCTGAACATAGCTTGAGAAAAAAACTTTTAAAAAATTAAAAAACATTGGTGAAGCATCAACAGAAGACAATTAAAACCAAAAATTAAAATTTTAAAACAGCTCCCAAAAAAATTAAAAAGTTCCACAGAACTTAGTCTCACCTACATCCATGCAATTATGCACCCAACCACCTTCCTTACTTAAATATCCTTCTCAAAACAATGTCAATTATAACCCAACTGTTTAGGATTCCACCATAAAAATAATTCTAATTTTCATTATGCTTAGGCAGATGAGACTTAAATTCTGTATATAACAAAAGCTAAGGTCATGCCTTACTATTTAATACCAGGCAAGAATACATAACATGCACTTTATTCTACGATCTATTTTCAGGTTTTCTCACATTCAAATTAATGTCTTCCTGTACAACTTGTTTTTAGTACAATGCATGCTCCTGTCAATAGAGAAACACAAAAGACTAGAATTAAGTATCCATGCATACCTTTTTTTGCTGTCTCAGAAATCTTTTCAAACTTCTCACATGCTGCTTGCTGAACCTTTTCTGCCTGTAAACAGAAGATACAAAAACCGTTTGCCTTCCAAGACCAACTGTAAACAAGAGTCCCTCAAACGGGACTGGTGTTCTACTGATCAAAAAGAATATCCAGGACTCCCAGTGAAAACCATTTTTTGTCTACTGCTAGGCATTGAATCTATCACTAATATTCCTGAGCAACACAAAGATTTTCAAGATTGCCACTGTTGTGAACATATTGGACATAACATCAACAATATTTTCATTAAGGATGAACAAGACATTACAAGAAGTCTTGTAGTGAAAATCCAATGTTGATATGACCATACAATCAGGAAACGTAACAACAATTGATTTTCAATATGGCCATGATAGCAGCCATACTGGATGTAAAGGCATCATTTTCATTTATAACCCACTAGACACCATAATAAATTTTACAGTGAAAACTCCCATGTTAATATCACCAACCATTCATTAGAAATAGCTACAAGATTTTCAAGATGACCATACTGGCAACTGTATTATATGTCAGATAGGTATAAGTTTCATTTAAGAGCTAAACAATGAAAGAAGTTTTCGGATGAAAACCCCATTCCAATAAGAGCTTCAAGATGGTCATACTGAACATCAGAATGATATTATGTTCATTTAGGACCAAATGAATATCACATGCAACCCTTTGGTAAAAAAAACCTTATATCAATATCACCATCCATTCATGACGAATAGTTATAACAAGACTGTCAAGAAAAACCACCATAATGACCATAATGGATGTCAGACTGGCATCATTTTTATTTAGCTGCAACTAGACGTGGAAAGAAGTCTTCTGGTAAATATTTCATGCCAAGGCGACTTTCTTTTCAAAGACATTCAAGATGGCTGCTGTAGAGCCTATAATGGATGTCAGATCAGCATGGATTTCATTTAGGACCAACTACACATCGTAAGAAGTGTTTTTGTGATAACCCATGTTGATATGACCATCCATTAAGTAGCAGTAACAAGAATATATTCATGAAGGCTGCCATGGTGGTAGTATTAGAAGCCAGATCAGCAACTAGACAACACATCTTTTAGTGAAAACTGTATGCTGACATGATTTTTCATACAGCAGTAGTGATGAGAAGATGGCCACTGTTGGTTATCTGACTCGCAATATTTTCACTGAAGACCAACTAGACCTTGAGGTGAAAGTGCATTTGAAATCCTCCAAGTACTTTAGTACAAGAGTACAGATAACAAACTTCCGCTAATGGATAGATGGATGAGATACAACAGGTCATCACATAAGCTGTTTTTGTCTATGACCAATAGAGATAACCATTAAATTTCTATCTACAGAAATTGTAATCATATATAAAGACATGTTATCATATGTACAAATGTGATTGTGGTAAAATCAGCTCACATTTTTAGTGCCTAGCATGCATGATGTTTGATAAATAAACTTAAATGCAAGGCAAGTGTTTGTCTTGTGATGCATTACAAAAGATTTGTCAGTAAATATCTTGAAATGAAAGTTTCACTGATAGACATATACACATCTAGATATCAGTTAAATTAGAGGTTATAAGGTTATATTAGAACAGACTGGTATTCAGTTAAATTACAGGTTATAAGGTTATGTTAGAACAGACTGGTATTCAGTTAAATTACAGTTTATAAGGTTTTGTTAGAACAGACTGGTAGTTTAGGTTAAAAAGGGATTCTTAAGATTTTTTTTGTGTTGCCAACTCTGCCAAAGAGTTTTATAAAATCCTAAAATAGACTATGAAGAAAAGGGTAGGTCATTGTTTTTTATTTCTAAATGAGTATGGACTTTAGTTCTAAACTTACAATGTGTTTAAGAAACACAGACACCCCATCAGCTCTTGATGACTGACCTAAATTCAAAACTTAACTAAGGTATCTAAGCCAGATGCCATGAGTAACACTCTACCCTGCCCAAAAATTTTGTTCATAATACAAAAAGTTTTCAAACTAAGATGTGTTTCTAAATATAAAAGTGAAAAGATGACTGGTTTAAATTGGTTTGGTGTTAAATGGCACAGCAATAAAAGTAGGGTATTTAACTGCCAAGGCATTCTCCTTGGAAAAATTTTAATTTCTTGTGGCAACAGCAATCATTCTTTCTGTGATGAAACATACTCAATTTTATACTATGCTCAACAAACACAATTATTTCCCTTCCTTCTTTCTTCCTCCAAGAATCTAAACATTCCTTTTATTCTTCTGTACTATTAATACCTTTTAAGAGGCTTACTCTCCTTTTACCTTGAAAATATCACTTGCTGGATGCAATTTTTTTTAAAAATTTCAAAAAAGCAACAGCTTGATTATTCAGATCGTTTGCATTGCAAAATATGTGTAATTTAAATCATCTTAGGTGATCAAGGAAAGTTAGTCTGGTTCCCTTATCAACTCCAATGAATTTAATATAAAATCAATATCAGAATCAAGCATGGACATGCCAGTATCTAGATTTTACTGCAAACAATCGTATATCCATAATTTGTGCTTTATCGTTAAATCTGTATTTTATGGGTCATTTTGGTAACACTTACAGCAAAATCAAAAGATTGGCAGGTTTACCACAGTAGCTGACCCAGACTGATCTGATTGAGGAGTTAAACCCATACAGTTTCAGTTGCAAGTCTGGCTAACAAACCACTATGCCTCTAGGTCAAATTTTCTTAAAAGATCAATTACTTTTTCTCAAGTTAAGATCCTTCCTATTATAAGAAAGTAAAAATTGGTTTGTAAAACATGTATTATAATGTTGTTAATAGATAGCTCTGAATACCAAAAAGGTCCATGCCCAAAAAAATTAAAAAATTTTGAAAAATCTGAAAAACTGCAAAACTGTAACCAAATTTTGATGTCAACCTCAAATGATGTTTCCTTAATTGTGATAACAAGGTTTTGACCAAAAATGGTCTACATCCAAACAGTTTACAAAAATGTAAAAAAAAATTAAATGGAACAACTTTATAATGGGCTCAAAATCTAATCAGATCATCTACATAATAAGATGAATTCTAGTCCAGACTCGGCTAACGTGGGTAAGTAAGAAAGTCTGCCATGAGCTTCTCGTGGGTCGGTGGTTCTTCCCTGGGTTTTCCA
>QKMX01359334.1:2088-17293 GCA_003401595.1 Venustaconcha ellipsiformis | reverse complement strand
CGTAACATACGTAATGGTACTGCCTAGCTCTCCTTGGGACAATCATCCAGATTTCAAATCATTTACGATTTATCACAAAATAGAGCTATGCTTTCCATTGTATCCCCGTACAGTTATTATAGAGACCTAATCCTACGCAATTATTTTCTTCAAAGCGGTAGATAACTTTCAAGAAAGAATTACAACTAATGCCGCAGAGATGATATATTGCATGGTGAAAAATTATGATTAGATTTCCATTCAATGCAAACGAAATGTTTTTTCAGTAATAAATGTAATATAGAGCAGTTAAAATTTATCATGGTATTATTGCTGTTTTCCATGTCATTAAAACTATTTCTCACTTATTACAGATAACCTGGTTGTGTTGAGTGGCGATAGGATTCTCTTCATGGATCCGCACAGAAGTACCGATTGTGTATGTCTTACAATTCCACTATCTAAACTAAAGAAATGGAAGAAGTTGAAAATCGAGGATATACTCATGACACTTGATGGAACATTTGGTGTTTCTAAAGCAATGTTAGAGACGGGGTGGTACAACGGAACTTTATTCTGGTTTCCCCTGCGATCAGAGGCTTCTAAGCTGTCTGATACAGTGTACAGTAGAGAGAAAGTGATGGATCTGTTCACATCATTTCGAACTGAGGCCCCAAGCATGTTAGTCTTCTTAAAACATTTAACGAAGGTTTCTTTGCATGAAAGAATGAAAGAATCCAATATTATAAATTTGAAGTTCACACTAGAACTTGTTGAAAACATTGACGAAGTGAAAGAAGTCAGAAATACCTTCTTAACAAAGATCAGAAATTTGAAAAGGTCTGTTGCAGATAGCTCGATTGATTGCAGATATCTATTGTCAATTTGCGCAAAATGTTTTGATGAGAACATTGCCGTAAAGGAAATAACCACAGTCTGGATGGTGGCTAACTACTATAAGGGAGGGACAACATCTGAAGACCTTCGAGCACTTATTCAAGATGACTCCCTTGGATACGTCCCATTAGTTGGTGTGGCTGCCCCAGTGGGAGAAAACCGCCATGGCTTCAAAGGTCATGTATTTTGCTTCCTGCCACTGCCACAGAAGGCAAAAAGCACGACTGGATTGCCAGTGCATGTAAACGGATTCTTTGCCTTGAGCCAGAACAGACAACACATCAAGTGGCCCTCGGCTGAGCAAGTTGAGTTGCACCTACATAAGGACAAATCATTGTTGTGGAATGAAAAACTCCTAACAGAGGTACTGCCGGATGCATATGAAATTCTTATAACAGAGATGATTAACCATGCCACGAGAAATGGCAATCCACATGACCTTGTTGAGTGTATATATGCAACGATTCCCAGAATTGACAATGTTGCTGATGAATGGTATGCTTTACTTCCTTGTCTTTTCGATAGAATAACTTCAAGACCCACTTTAATGACTGTCGACATGTCTGGAGGGAAGAGCTGGATTAGATGCTTAGAAGCTTTTTTCGCTACATTCCGTAATCACAATAACTTAGCACTTGAGGTGAAGAAAACTCTGGTGAAAGCTTTACAGTTGTGCGACAAGAGATATGTGGATCTACCTTTGAGTGTCTTTATGTCTTACTCTAAATTCAAAGACACTCTCACAGATATGAATCCACACAGTTTTGCCGCTGTGTTAAAAGAGAATTCAACGTACAAGTCATTATCTAGGGACGAAAAGCTTCATATTCTTCAGTTCTTAACACTAGACTCTAACTATGTGATCCTGGAAGATTTGGAACTCCTTCCCCTAGAAGACGGTTCCTTCACGCAGTTTGTTTCCACGAGTAGGACATCCCACCAGGTTTTGCTTTGCAGCAAGAGGGAAATACAACTTTTCCCAGGGTTCGGAAAAATGTTTGTTTATCAAACACATGAACACCAATGGCTTGTAAAGCACGTCCAAGAAATTGTCAAACAAGGTAAGGATGTTTATTTTGTTTATTGCTTAATGCTTATATTAATAACTGGTTAGCTTGATGAGCTGTTAACTAAATTCAGATATTGTTGAAAGAAATAAAATCCCAATCTTATATTAGATTATTTTCACCTATCATAGAACTATGAGAAAGCGTTGACTCTAATCTTTGGAAAAAAAATGAATGAAACTTTTCATTTCATGCGCTCATTGAGTCAAACGTATGCTTTGAATGTAGCTAATTATGGTCGATGTATTTTTAGTTAAATTTCATAGATATAACACGGTTTGAATAAATACTTTATTAGATATAGTGACCTTGCTATCAAAAGATTAAAGAAGTTTCTTCTAAAAAAATGTTAACAATGTTATAAAGAATTTATAGCAGCCGGTAATATCATTTACGTCTTCAAAAGTAATGTATGATATAGAGACAAACATACAGAGACAGAGACATAGAGAGTTTAAAACCTTCAAGCATTTCCACTGCATCCAAAGAGAATGATTGCATAACATATCCTTATAAAGGCGGATCGAAGATTTGAATATAAATGTTATATTGTTTTCTTTTTCAAAGATACCAAAATAACTTCCTAAAGACAACTGTATTCATTAAAATGTGTATTCATTCATAATATTTGATTGAGGCATACATATTTACCATTATTAGGTCTATACCACATAGAACGTCTGAATGCTGAAACATTCCAGACCCTGATAGAGAAAGTTATTAAGGAGCATTTTGGAACTGTCTGTCCTCCTATACTAACGGATGTTTCAGTTGTGACTGGCAGTTGGATTCAAATGGTATGGGAACATATTTGCTTACATAAATACGATGTTGGTCTCTTTCAAGACATGCCATTGATTCCTTTACTTAAAACTGGCTCCTGGTCTGACATTAAAGAAATTGAATTGTATCCACTGAAAGACTCTCTGATTGTGAAGCAGACGCACGGCATACCAAGCTTGCATGACGGTGTATACAGATGCTTGCAGAGTTTATCCGTTAAGGTTCTTCCGTCCCTTCCATTGTGGCTTCAGACGTCAGAGATATTGAAGTACTTCCAGTACTCCACAGTGAATGGAGTAATTGAACTATTAGGAAGAATTAACCGCTCTTTTGAAAAGGAAAAACTTATTTCCACTTTCAACTGTTCATGTGTAGAACAGGACAAGAAAGAGTTTGTTAACTGTATTGCTGGTTGCTCCACATGGAACCCGGACAGCATTAGCTTAGTGAGGTGTCTCAAGATATTTACAGAGAGCAGTTCACTTAGGAGGAATGTGTCAGTCCAAGAGAATACAGCCGTCATCATGAATGACAAATATCCAGTAAAGTTCCCTCGGCCATGTATAATCGGAAGCTTTGAAGAATGTCGTATGGCTTGTACACTAGGGGCAAGGGAATTGGATCGAAATAGTTTGATCCTGGAGACTTTACAAATGATGCATGGCGAGAGCTACAGTTTATCGGAGAAGCAAATTTTTATGCAGTATTTTATACAGCATATAGGAGAGCATATGAGTAATGAAAATGTGCTATCCATGGCTTGCGGAGTTGCTTTTCTTGAATGCAATATTACGCATGCTATTTGTAAACCAGCGGATTTATTTGACCCATTGGATTCTTCGTTGCAAGAACTGTTTCAAGGTGAAAACAAGTTTCCAAATGATAATTGGGTTAAGACAAATACGAATATTTCTGCATTAAAGACAATTGGTTTGAAGTCGTACCACGATGTGACAGCAAAAGATTTGTTTGAATCGGCTGGCCTGATCGAAACCTGGTGCGAACATGAAGCGTATAAACATATGGTGCCTGATAAGGCTAAGCGGCTTCTAGAAACTTTGATGGACAGGCCTGCGCTCCTGGGTAGTTATGTGCACGGAGAAACCCTAAAGTCAAAGTTGATGAATCTGAGGTGCATTCAGCATGCAATAACGAAACCTCAAAATTTTCCAAGTGTACTACCATGGTTCCAGCAGCAGCGGATGCTTAGCAAACCGTCGGAGTTACGACTTATAACATTTTCTAGGCTTGTTGGATCAACGATGCCATTGATCGACTGCCAGAGCGAAGAGTTGGCTAGTGCATTTGGATGGAAGCATAATCTGCCGCAAAATAAAGTTGTGGAACAATTCAGATTGTTGATTAATGTTTACCAGGATAGTTGCAAGCCAGAATTGCTACCGATCGTACAAGAAATATACAAAGAGTTCAGCACATACAAAATTCACGAGCTATTGGCTGATCCAAATTTTCAAAGCCTCTTTCAGAAGGGTTGCATTTGGAGAGGAGACGGGTTTTCTACACCGCAAGAGATTTTTCTTGAATCAAACAGAAATGACCTTAACCTTACTCCTTATTTATACAAGCTTCCCGAGGAGTTCAAACGATTTGATTATTTATTTTGTGGACTAGGTTGCAACAAGGAACAGAATGTTGATGTTCTTTTGCAAACGCAGGTCGTAATAAAAGAAAAGTATGCAATAGGGAAATATTCCAAATATGATGTGAGGAATGATCTATCAATATTAATAAGCATTCTCAACAGACTGAGGCAGGAAAAGAGCAGACTCCAAGACCGTTTGCACGATATTCTTTTTCCTATTCATTGCGACAATGAGTCAACCTTAGTCATGAAGTCAGGACCGGAGTGCACATATTGCAATGCACAATGGCTACGAGAAATGACAGAAGAAGATAAAGATGAAGAAGATATATTTTATGTTCATGAAGATGTGTCAAATATGACTGCTGAAGAGTTAGGCGTAAAATCTCTGACACAACAGCTTCTCTCAGACACAGAAGAACTTGTTATGGAAGAATGGGGTCAAGAGGAGCCATTGACCACAAGATTACACCGTTTATTAAAGGAGGGTTACCAGGACGGATTTTCGGTTCCGAAAGAGATACTGCAGAACGCTGATGATGCTGGAGCAAAGCGTGTATATTTTCTTTATGATGAGAGGGAAAATGAAGATGCAAAGACCAATCTCTGGGACGAAGGCATGGCAGAATGTCAAGGACGGGCGATTTGGGCATACAATGATGCACAATTTGAAACGAAAGACTTTAAGAACATTACTAGGCTAAATGCAGCTACCAAGAAAGACGAGTTGGAAAAGATTGGAAAGTTTGGTCTAGGGTTTTGTTCAGTGTATAATTTGACTGATGTTCCCAGTTTCATAAGTGGCAGTAATATCGTCATTTTTGATCCTCACAAATCTCACCTTGGAAAAGCCTTGCCCGGTTCGAGCCCAGGTATGAAAATTGATTTTGGAAAACTGAAAAATATGAGAATGATGAAGCGGCTCAAAAATCAATTTAAACCATTTGAAAACGTCTTCGGGTGCAATATGTCATGCAATTTTCACGGTACCCTCTTTCGTTTTCCACTTCGAACAGCATCCCAAGCGCAGAAAAGTGAAATATGTGACAAGTACTACTCGAGGAAAGAGTGCTTAGATCTTTTACAAATGACAATAAAGGCAGCAGGGAATTTGTTACTATTCACACAACACGTTCAGGAGATAAAAATCTTTCATCTTCCTGCTGATTGTAAAGATCCACAAAATCCGAAAATGATATATACGATGAGCAAAGAGCATTTTCAAGAACAAACGCAAGCTGAAAATGAGACAAATATTCTTTCATACGTTTCAAATTTAAAATTAACTGGAGAACTGGGATCACGTCCATTGAAGAGGCTCCAAAAGATTACAATATTGGAAAAAATAGAACAATATGCGGGATCTATTCTGCCATCACTGACAAAAGAATCTGGTATGTCATTTAAAGCTTCATGGCTTATTTCTTGGGCTACCGGAACAGATGAAACACTTAAAACAACGTTTCGAGATGTTGTAGGGGCTCTCCCTCTCGGTGCTGTTGCTGTGCCTTTCGAAATTCGAGAAAATCTCTTGTGTCCAGTGCAGTTAAAGGATTTGCCATTTGGCTTTTACAAAAGTGGCCATGTCTTCTGTTTCTTGCCACTTCCCATTCCTTGCAATTTACCAGTGCACATCAATGGATGTTTTGCAGTGACATCTGACCGTCGGCAGTTGATGCAATCTACAGAAGATGAGAAGCAGGCCCAATGCAGCAACTGGAATAACGCTTTGATTCAGGATGCATTGATAAATGCATACATATTTTTGCTAGAAGGAATTAGAGAAATTGGTGCCGCTCGGGAATATGAATACTACTCATTGTGGCCGTTGGAATGTCAAAAAAGCGAACTTCATATAAAAGAAACTTTCTTCCAGAAGGTAGTGCAATTGGAATCAAGACTTTTTCGACGCAATAGTTTCTGGCAGAGCTTTGACAAGTGCATATTTTTGGAACCATCTTTCCGAGGTGACAACGCAATAGGAGAAATTGCATTTGAAACTTTGTTAACGTTTCATTCTGGAAACTCTGAGGTCATGGAGCTGCCGGCTAGTGTAATGGAAAGCATCAAAGCATGTTACCCAAATGAAATGAAGGCTAAAATGGTAACCAAAGAACAATTTTTCCTCAGTGTCTTTCTCCCAAACATACAAAATGAGTTTTGGAGCCAATCTTCAAAACATATTCATAAGAGGAACAAACTCGTTCTGTATGCTATACAATTGGATCATAAAGCAGTGAAAGAGGCTCTTTCCTACACTAAATGCATTCCGTCTGAACCCATCGGTGTCCTGAAATGTCCGAATGAGTTGATCAACCCATGTGGTCAATTGAGTGATATGTTTACGGAGAAAGATGAGGTATTTCCACGCGGGAGAAAAACTTTTAGAAAGATAGAAATAATCAAACGTCTCGTAGGTCTAGGTATGATTAATAAGTATCTACCTTTTCATTTCCTTGAAGGCAGGTGCCAGTCAGTCATAAAGAATGCAGAGATTTGTGGACAATGCGCTATAGAACGTTGTTCTAAGATATTGAAATATCTTAGTGGAAGCAATGTTCGGGAAAAACTTGAGAAGAACAATGACGATCTTCAGAAACTTAGAAATCTCACATTCTTGCCTGTTCTCCAGAAACCATCACGTTGGAAGTTTTCATGGAAAGGAAATACGGAGAAACACGGAATTGCAAAGACATGTAACATGAAACATTTACCTAAACTAATTAGGCTAGATTCTCCTGCAAATATTTTCCGGCAGTGCACCGAAAAACTAGTTGGCTGTGTCGAGTTAATCTGGGATGAAATGTCAATCACAGCTGCAGAGGCGAGTATCCAGCCCCTGCATATCAGCAAACTCTTAAGATTGAAAGGATTAATCAAGAACGATGTCCCATGCAAAACAGTGGTTCAGCAATTAATAACAATTGCACAAGAATACAATAGTAAACAATCCGAAGAAGCAAATGACAGTTGTAAGACCATTTGTGGTGAGATCTATTCCTTTCTGGATAAAATCTGCGAAAGATCGGATGAAATAACAATAGCAAGTATCAACACTCTTTCCAAGGAAAAAATCCTCTTGCTTGGGGAGCGAATGATAGATTCTTCAAGGGTTGCGTTTAATTTGAGATATAACTGCTCGCCGGAACTTTTCGGTCTCCATGGCACTGACTTGGAAAGGCATAAACACTTTTTAAAAACGATCGGCATAAAAAATAATTTTGATGTTGGTTGTATCGTCAGAGTCCTTGGACACAAAAGAAGGCAATCGGGGTTAAATCCATTATCAGTAGAGGATATCAACCTTGTACATGGACTTTTGTCTGCATTACAAGATTCAATGGGACATGAAGGTGTTCAATATACAGATTTAGATGAATCTCTCTTGACAGACATTGTTGCTCCAGACACGGATAATGTATTGAGAGAAACACGTTCGCTGTGTCTTGATGACAGTGAATTTGAGACTGGACCAGGCACAAAAACTATTCACTGCAAATATTCTGCAGAGTTGGCACTAGCTATGGGAGTGAAAACGAAGCGACGAAAATGCTTTGATGATCTTTCGTTTCTTATCCCAGGTGGACAGAAGGAAAAACTAGTTACCAGATTAAGGGGAATTCTATCTGCATATCCATGCGACGATGGAATAATGAGGGAGTTGTTGCAAAATGCTGACGATGCACAGGCATCTGAGATACATTTTATTAAAGACTACCGCACACATGGATGTGAGAAGATATTTGATGAAAAATATGCACCCCTACAAGGCCCGGCTCTTTGCGTGTTTAATAATAGCGCCTTCACAAAAGCAGACATAGAAGGCATACATGGTCTAGGTCTCGGAAGCAAGCGTGAGGATCCATTGAAAACTGGGCAATATGGAGTTGGGTTCAACGCTGTATACCACTTGACAGATGCTCCATCATTTCTTACAAAGGGCCCAGAGCTTGACCACCGTGAAGTATGGTGCATGTTTGACCCAACATGTCAATACTTACCGAAAGTAACAGAACAGGACCCAGGTGTGCACTGTTTAGTAGCTCCAATAAGAAAGAATTATCCCGACATATTGAAAGGATACCTAGAGGAAGACTTATTCACGTCAGATGTAGGTACTATGTTTCGATTTCCACTCCAGAGTGAAAAAACACTGAATAAAACACACGTATCATCGAATCGAGTTGACAAGGAAATAGTCAATGATATATTAAAGAAGTTTTGTGATGATAGTTTCGAAGCTCTTCTTTTTCTGAAACATGTGTCCAAGATAACTGTGTCCAATATTTCCTCTGGAACAATCAAGGAAGAATACATAGTGGAGACAAAATTGTCTCAAGAGGATAGAAAGAAGAGAGACGAATTCTTTCAGTTCGTCAAAGAAAAGGCAGATCAATACAAGAGAGACAGAACAAGTATCATTAACATGTCATCTGCAGAAGTTAGCTACGCAATGACCGTGTGGGACACCAGAGGGAAACGTAAGAAGTTTTGTATCGTGCAGAGAATGGGATTTAAGGACGGATTCGTTCTACCAGAAACTGTTGTGCATGCCTTAAAAGACAGTAACTTAGGACAACTTCCCATGGGTGGTGTTGCATTCGCCATCCCAAACAAGCAGAAGATGATGAAGATATCCAAGAAACATAATTATTACCGCACTGGCAGGGTCGAAAAGAAAAACGCGGTTGAACTAAATGAAATAAGTGGAAGGGCATTCTGTTTTCTTCCTTTGCCTATCAGAACTGGATTACCATGCCACATCAACGGGCATTTTGTTTTAGATCACGAAGCACGTCGTACTCTATGGAAAGAACATCATGGCTACCGTCGTGATTGGAATCATTGCATCTTTGAGAGTATTGTATCACCAGCTTATATCTCTGCACTGATATTTCTAAAGGAAAATTTATTTCATGACCTATCCAAGCAGTCTCTTGAAATTGTTCGGCGATTACTGGATTGCTTTCTATCATGTTTTCCTTTAATGACTTCGGCAAGGGAAGACGATTGGAAAGCAATAGTCAAGTATGTATATTCCACATTGCACTCAGAGGAAGTACAACTGTTTCCAGTTGTACAAGAATATGATGGTTTTGGGGCTGAGCACCAGTTTGATGAGGCGAGTGTAGAATGGACTGCTTTGCAGATGTCTGGACAAATATTTCCAGCGTATTTTCATATTGGAGATCCAAGTGTTTCTAAGATTCTCAAGCAGTTGGGGATGACGATTATTGAAATGCCAGAAATAATTATGAAATCAGTAGAAGAATCAGGTATAAACACCGAAACGATTCATCCATCTTCGGTGTTGAAATTCCTTAAGTCCTTCAATTCTACAGGTCTGGGAAAATGTAACCTGAAAATTAATGTCCCTCTTGCTGAAACAAAATTTGCAAGTATTGGCAATGTCCGTTCAATCTTAGATTACATTGCTCATGCAAATAAGTTTGAAACGGAAATCGACAACACTGCCCTTCTTGTCACAAATGATGGTGTTTTAAGGCAATTTTCTAATACCACGCGCACTATCTGCTCATCATTTTTGGATTTATTACCGTATTCATCAGAACAATTTGTGCATGCTGAGCTTCTGATATCATATCAATCGCAGATATTTTGGAACCAAGGAATGTTATTGAACTTGACTCTGCATAGGTTCATTAATTTGTTGCCATCAACATTGTCTTCGGAAGTGTTTCAGGTAGGTCAAGATGTGATTCGTAAAAAATCATCACAAGAGATCCCTAATGAAATTTGGATTCTCAGGTTTTGGAAATTCATATATGATTTATCCGTAGAGTCAACTCAGTTCGGAACAAAAGTTATTAACCAGGAGTCTTTCAAGAACAACTTGGCAATGTTAAGCCAATGGAGTCTCTTACCTGTTCAGCATAGCGATGAGAAACATTTTATTATGAGGCCTATAAGCAAAGCGTATACGATCTTGGATATTTCCTCATTTGATAGAATGTCAGGTCTAGGGCGTGCACTAGAAAAACTGAGCCTCCCAAAACTTTATGAAGGTATGTTAACGGAAAGAGGACAAGCCGATATATTGCGGATGATGCGTTCTATTATATCATCAAACACAGATCCATTGGAGGTCTTGAATTGCATCCATTACCACAAAAACAAAATCCGAAACTCAGGGTTGACACTCGAGGAATGTAATGCTATTCTCATGTTTTTCTCTAAGCATATGACTCTACTCAGACAACATGCCGATGAACTATTCATTAGCGATCGTGTAAAATCATTGCCTTTGTATGTCACACTCCAGGGTACATCAATAAGTCTAGATGGAAATGAAAAGATATTTGTTCTGCCTTTAGGCATGCCTGCAGAGGGTGTTCATGAATTGGCTGCAAGTTCTGGATACATTCTCCTCAGACAAAACAACGATCTTGTGGAACTGCACAACCTACTTCAGTGCACTTTTGCAAGTACAATAAATGTATATTGCTCTATGATTTTGCCTAAGTTCGATACCCTACCAACGTGCTATCATCTTCAACATCTGTTTTACATCAAGGATACGTTGCTTCGTAGGTCCTATAGTGTAACGGGTTTTAACCAAACTCAGCAGCAACTAATTAACATTCTGAATGCTACACCATTTATTGCAACTGGTGACCGAATGAAACTTGCATCTGAATTCTTCGATCCATACAATGAAGTGTTTTCTTGCATGTGCGACGAAGATAAATTTCCACCCAGTCCTTTTAATACCAGAGACTGGATCGAATTCATGAGACTGGCTGGAATGAAAAAAGAAGTTTCACAAATTATGTTTCTCGAATTTGCAGAATCACTTGCGCGGGAGGGAGCGTATCAATACTCTGAAAACCTTTGTAAAAAATCAAAGATTCTTGTGAATTTCTTTTGGTCTTCACTTCCATCCTCATGGGAGAGCAGGATAATTGAACGATTGGCTACAGTGAAGTTTATCCCACCCCATTATGTATCAAATGAAACCACATCACTTTACAAGCACTATTCAGACCGTACGAAATTAATATGCTTTTCTCAATCCACACGTGACTGTTTTGAATTATTATGCTGGACGAGTATGAATTTACTTCCAAGGTGGGCTTGTCCAAATCCAGAACTGAGCACGCAGATTCTGACAAACCTAGGAGTTCACCTTAGACCGCCAGTTGAGAGGGTAGTTTTACAGTGTCAGAACGTGTGTGATGCTCAAAAAAAGATTTGCTCGAACAAACATCATGAAACGTCAGACATTACATCGTTTTCCAATCTTCTCGACCAGATATACGTATACCTCTCTAAACATAAAGCTGAAGATCCAAAGATGAAGGAAAAACTTGCAAATACTCCAGTTGTTTTTCTACCAAAGAGTCGATTGCTTCTGCCTGCCAAAAACATTGTTGTTGAACTAAGTAAAGAAGAATCTGTTGAACCTTATTTGTGTAAAGCACCAGATTTCTATGGTAGATACAATGACTTCTTCATTTTTCTAGGTGCTTCTCAACAAGTATCGTTGAATCACTATTGCCTTGTGCTGCGATTAGTGTATCAGATGCAAAGTGATCACGACGAAAGGCTTCTTCTCCCGGAGATGATAACTGTCCGAACAACTATAAGAAATATGGTGGCTTTGTTAGGTAAAGCAGAGAAACAATTAGATTTTGATGAAGAAATCTTGTATCTACCTGACAAATCAGAAAGACTTCAGGATTCCCAGTGCCTGATTGTGGCAGACAATCGATATCTTGAAAGCAGATTGAAAGAGTGCAATTTAAAATATTTTATTGGATTCAAGGAGCTTGAGGTGATGGTTTCAGATCCAAGACCAGTGGTAAAATCATTGCCTGATCGCTACCGCCCTAAACTTCTTTCTGAAGTGGCGGAGGAAGATCTAGATACGATCGAAATGAATGAAATAGAGAGTGACGAAGCTCTACGTCTTGAGCGCTTTCTCCATTCCAATGAATTTATTCAGGGCATTTCGAGGTTGGTAAAACACGAGAAAACTTTAAATGGTCAGACGTTCACGTCAAAGGATGCGAATAACATTTTAAAACATATACAGGGAGTGAGGATTAAAGAGGTTCAAGGTTTATATACATACCTGAAAATCGATGGACAGAGAATTGAAAGCTCCAAGAGAAGAAAAGAGTGTGTTATATGTGAGACACCAAACGAAAACGGGCTAAGCTTTACCTTATATTTCCAGGCAGAGGAGGGTATTAAAATAAATATTCAAAAGGATTTACTTACAAAACCAAATGGAGTCATTGACTTAATAAGACGTTGTACAAATAATTCCATCCAACAGCGGAGTGAAGCACTTTATGATATTCTAAATTGTTTGCAGGAAAGTCATGAAATTGACAACACCTTGGATAAACTAGATATAGATCCTTATGATGCGCATCAAAACATTCCATGTTCAATTTTTCCAAGACCAGGTACATACGTGCCTCTAGAATTTCATGCCTTCCTGCAGCAAGGATTTTCAGAATTTCAAGAACATGAATATGACTCTGTGGCCTATGAGCTTGAAGACAACATAGACGAATCAGAGAGTGATAATTCAGTCTACATATATGTTCGCATAATTCGTCCAGAAAAATCAAAGGACCCAAGTGCAACTGGAATAAAAAATCAATACTTAATAAATATTGGGGATGAAGAAAAGGGACACATAATAGTTTACGCTTACAAATTGTTCAAGTTTGAGCGAAAGCCAGTTTCAACATCGCAAGATCTATTACCATCAGATTCTTTGCCTGTAGGTTCTCTCCCTTGTGACGATATCTGCCGCCAGATCCTGAATATTCTACGAGAAGCATGGACACTACCAAAGGAAGAACGTCGGCGAGTTTTGAAACGCCTTCTGCTGAGATGGCATCCTGACAAAAATATTGGACAAGAAGACTACTGCAATAGGATATTTAATTATATCCAAGACGTTGTATTACAACTGGATAGTGGACAATCAGTTCATCAACCAAACATCAATTTTACAAAGCGTGAAGGTCGGCGCGTGTTTACAGGCACAGCATATGAAAATCTGGGCAGAAGAGTAAATAGAAAGACCACCCAGTACAGGGAGGAACACCGCCAACATGAAAATGCTTACTATGAGACACACAGTAGAAGATATTATGTACATCGAAGGTTTTACGCTCTGCCACCGGTGCCCGATCAATCAAATGCTCAGCGCTGGCTACGACAGGCGAAAAAAGACATTAGCTCAGCCAAAGATTTCCTTCCTCCAGCCAGCTCTGCCCCAGCCTTCAACTGGATTTGCTACCATTGCCATCAGGCAAGTGTTTTATCAACTAATTTAAGTTTAGAAACTTTTTAAACATAGGAATGAAACTCAGTGGACTCTAGTATAGTTTTTTAATTTCTGAATATACTGTTAATCAAAATGCAAGCTCAGAATGACAAAACGAACAATGAAACAAACAAACACAAATAACGACAGCAGCATATAAACAGATTAAGTTTAACACGAATGAGAAATATCAAGCAGAGATAGTGATTAGCTGCTATACTCGGAATTGTTGGGTTTTTTAATTGGTTCTCTATAAAAAATTTGTATCTATAGATGTACGATTGTTCTATTCTATGCTTATATTAACCACATAAATTGGTTCTCGTTTTAGATGAATATGTTTAAAATGTTTAATTTTGTTTAGACGTCGTTGCTATTAAAGTGATATTTTTGTGAGTGTATAAATGAAACTACTAATGATAGAAACCTGACGGTTTACATTTGGTCTTCGTTGTGAACAATTTTGCCTTCATTAGGTTAATACCCCTTTCTCCTTTTCTCACAAAATAAGATATGCAGATAGAATTCCCCTTTTTCTGTTTCACCTACTTAAGATCGGTTAAATGCCCAGACAGATTTTGGTCTTAAAAGTAATATAAAGATATATGTCATAGTGAGTTAGTAAATGATCGATAACTAGACTAGATAACAGGAATGTCATTAATATGTATCCAGAAACACTTGTCATTCATTCCTAAATAGATTCTAGGTCGTATCGTTGTATCTGGGTAAATTCGTTCAATTGCAATGAAGATTATGGGATATAGATATGACCCGACTACATGTGATGCCATTTAACACTCATCTTTTCATAGAATGCTTAAATTGCGAGTCTTACAAATTTTTGTATATATGTCAGTGATTATATAAGCATATAAATCAATGTTCTGTAGAGTTCTATATTTTGTATTGTTTGGGGAGGGAGATTTTTCCGGAGATTTGTGAATTCATTTTTTTTAATTGTTTCAAATAGAAAGATTGCTATTAAGCTTAGATGACTTTTGCACTTTTAAATGTTTCAAACCTAACTTACTTTTAAAACAGGCGACTGAAAAAGCATTGAAAGCTGCCGTGTACGCAATTGATGCCAACAAAGTGAATCAGAAAGGTCACAGGCTCGCTGATATTGCAAGAAATGGTGGCTTGATTCCTGATCTTCTGAAATTGGCTAAAGATGTGGAAGACTCTCTGGGAGAACACACGAAGATGAGATACCCCGACTCCATTTCAAGGACAGAAATTCCAGCAGAATTGTATACAGAAGAACAGGCTAGAACTACTCTTGAAATAACGGAGAAAGTAATTCAGTTGGTGGATGAGAATTATCTCAACTAGAAGGTACCACCATAAAGATTTTTTTAGAAATTGTTTATTATATTACACGACGATCGATTTAGTCTGATCCTGCAAATTTGCCTTTGTTCATTAAGGATTAGTGTCAAGCATTCTTTGGACACAAAGGATGCTTCTTACACACATCATGATAATTTATTCATTAAAGGTAATTGTGACTTCATTAAATTCAATTCACAGGGCTACCTGATAGATGACAGTATATATGTATAT
>QKMX01359326.1:10174-21005 GCA_003401595.1 Venustaconcha ellipsiformis | reverse complement strand
TATGTATGTATGTATGTATGTATGTTGAAATCTCATTCACCATTTTCTTGGACTGATGTCTTAACATAGTACCATAATTGTTTGCATTGGATACTGTTTGTACCAAAATGAACATATTAGCTGTCATTGAAATAAAATGTTATAGATGCAGTGTATTTCATCTGTTATGTATTGTAAATATTGTTGAACACATCTAAAATTTTGCATGAATTTTTATACATTTTTCTTCTTCACTTTTTAGAGGAAATCTCAACACATTCTCAAATGTCTATACAAAATCGAGAAACCAATAAATGAAATAAAAAAAAAATGTCTGCAAGTTGTCAATGAAGTTTATGTAAATTATATAGCTTGTAAATATGTTTCAGCATTAGTCAAAATTTTTTGTGATCTACAAAGTCATATAGACATTTATGTACATAGATTTTTTTGTGTGCATGTTTACTTGCAAATAGTTGTGTATAACCAACCACAAGATTTGACATACATGCACAACATTTTATTTTAATGGAATTAATGATATAAGTGTCTGTTGAAAATTGTGTCTTTTGTAACGAGTCAATACACTGTAACCACATTTTCTGTCTTTTGTAACAAGCCATTACACTGTAACCACATTTTCTGTCTTTTGTAACGAGCCATTACACAGTAACCACATTTTCTGTCTTGATTTAAATGGTCTATACTAAAAGACCTCATTAGGAAAGGGTTAATTATTGAAATGACTTTATTAGTAAAGCAGTATAATAAATGGTTGGTACAGAAAATAACTAAAAGACCTGATTAGTAAAGTTTTGGTCTTGCAAGTGACTGAAAGACCTTGTTAGTAAAGGGTTGGTCTTGAAAGTGTCAAAGTTATATTTAAAATGGAAGTTTGATAGTAGTTAATGTTTGGCCATCCTGTTTAGTCTCTAAACATTTCCCTTTTTAAAAAAAAAATCATGCAGAAGTTTTCCTCACCTAGTCAAAACATATCTAAAGACCAAAACCTTTCCCCGTCATGTCTTTTACGTGATTAGTACATTTGTTAGATTGGCAGTCAAGAATATGTTTTTTAAAAGGAAATTAGAACATTTTGTTTCTGCATTTTACAAGGAAACCAAAGTTTACAGGGTTAGCAGCCATAATATTCTAATTATCCTGAATTAAAGTTCACTTTCTTTGAATATTCTCTTTTCATGAAAAAGTTTTTCCTTGTTTCAGGAATTATCATGGAAGGCTTTCTGCAAAGCTCATTTCATTAAACTAAACGAGACTTTACATTTCAAAATAAAGTAATTCTTTGTAGTAGGTTGGTATCCCATGTGGATAAAATTGTTTTGTCTAAGGTAAGCAACAGATATCAAGTGTGATAAAAACAGAAATGGAGTGTAATGTCAGTTTACATTGACTATTTGATGTTATACTTCAAAAGAATATCCACAAATTTCCTTTCAGTTCTGTGATGAATGTCATTGAAATCTTGGTAATAGTTGATGGTGCTCTGAACAAATCAGTTGTATGTTTACACAGAACTGATGGACGGATGTACAGAAAGAAAACTATATATCACCATTCTTTAGACATTAGCTGTGTAGGAGGTTCAACAAACAATATAAAAATGCAGATTTTATATTTTTATTTGTTTTTTATATTTAAAAAAAAGACCACATTTGGTCAGAATCATAACCAAATATATTGGGATATAATATTAGTTGCCCAAAAACTAATTTGGTACTTAATCATTAAACCAATGAGGTCTTTGACTTTATGTAGAAATTGTAATGAGGCTAATCATGACATTAGTTTTCAATTCTGCAATAACCTTTTTAATTCACTACATCATTTTTGATACAATTCATTTACAGACATTAGGACAAATCTGGAGCATTTATGATAAATGTTTTAATGTTCTGCAACTTGATGTGAGCTTTTCTTCTTTAAAAAAAATTATTGTAAAATGTTGAATTTGATGTTGTGAAAAATATACACTATTATCATTATTAACATATTTAAGATTTTATATATGATGTTGTTTGTTAGTCATTTTAACTTTTAAATGTCTAGTTATTATATAATGTCATTTTAGCAAGTATCTGTTGGTGTTTGCTTTATACAAGTTTTGTTACATAATTATTTTGTAGAGTCATCATTAGATTCATTTTATCATCCAGACATCTCCAAGTGTATACATTGAATGAATTTTCTTTTTTTTTTACCTGCTGCTAAATTGATTGTGTATCTGTATACATCTATGAGAGTAATATAATATAGAAGAAGTAGATTTAGACAAAATAAAAATCATTACCAAAGAGTTTTTGTTACATTTGTTTCAAATTTAACAGAACAATATTTTTAAAAGCAAAAACATGTCTACCATCATTACCATTGCAGTTGATTTCATTCTGTGACTCTAGCACAGAGGTTGGCAGCCTATTTTACATAGCGTGCCACTTTTTTCCTGATTAATTACAAAATGAACAAGCTTGTGCCACCAGAAAGAGACTAACAGTTAAAATCAAGAGTTTTGGCTTCTCTTTGCCTGCCACACAAAACCTCTTGAAGTGCTGCCTTGTGGCACATGTACCTTAAGTTGCCGACCCCTGCTCCAGTTCATGACAGAAAGGACAAATGTAGCATGGTAAATGAAATTTCAGAGTCTGATATTGTTTGTGACCACTGGTGTGTTCTAATCTAATTTCAGTAAGACTTAGGATTTGGGCTTGTATCATCTAAATCTTCATGTTTGATAGTGAGCATGACCCAAGTTGCATACTAATGAGGTGATGATACATCTGATTGGCTGATCTAGTTACCAATTTGGAGCTCATATTGACATTTTTACTAAAATAATAAAAAGAATATGATATTGTCATTGACAAGTCCTTGTATATCCTGATGAAATGCGTATATGAATCATGATTCGTATAAATGATGCCACCTTTTTACTCAATATGGCCACTGTAACTAAAAAAAAAGCAAATTCTTTGAATGACATCATCAAAGTTTATGTTGATCATATATATTTTACTGTATCCTGATGAAAAAATCATTCTGAAAGTAAAGTTATTAATAATATACATAGCATTTTGTTAATAAATGAAGCCCTCCAAGACCTTGATGTTTTAAACCCAGCAACTGGATGACAAATATTGTCTGTAGATTGACAGTGACAAACTTAGCCAACAGATGCATTGTATGTGTATCTCATTAATATGTGCAGATCTAACTTGATTCAGAACCTGGTAATATACGTCTAAGTTGCAGCAAAATCCTATTGGAAATTGGTCTCCAGAGAGATAAAAAGTTTAGCCAATCAGATGCATGATCACATAATTGTGTGTCTATATTGCTCATGATCAACTTGCCCACAGGGACCTCCCTGGGATTGGTCAGCATCAGTTTGCAAGAAAAGCTTTAGAGTTAAACTTATTTCTTAATGGAACCCCAAACATGACATTGAAAATATGGCATTTATTTTCCTCCAAGAGCAATATTAAGAGATTTTTAGCTCAATAAATTTTCTTTGTGAGCCCATGAATTTAAACTGGCCATCGTCTTCATTTTTTATTATTTTATGCAGCAAAATGGTCTATCAAAAGACCCACTGATTTTCTGAGCTAGAGAGATCTCTGCATCCAACATTTTGATAAAAGAAAAGGTTATTTAACAAGTCTGATCAAACTATGATTAGAAATATAGTTGGTAAATTGTTGACTGCTCAGTGAATTAGATACCACATAATATACATGAATTTCACTCTTTCATACTCCAGCAAGATCTGGTTAACACATGCCCAATTACCAAGTTTAATCAAAAACCTATTCAAAGAAATAGTTTTCTAGAGTGACCAATAAAACCTTGGCCAATAAGATGCAATATCAATGCTGTATTTGCCCATAATTAAGATAGGATATTACTCTATTGACCATGTTGATTCAAATTGGGTAGGAAATGCTATCCTTAATTGGTGAGAAGCACAGCCAGTTGTATGAAAAAATCACCTTATTAATTACATAACCATGGATCATGTTCATTAGTGAAATTGTCCACAACATTCATGATATAAGCATATGTTCCAGGTTTATTTATAATCTAGTAACAAATATGTCTTCCATCATAGTCAATAACTCAGCTTATCAGATGCAAGGTTACATGCTTTTTAGTTGAAACCATCCATGATCTTGTTGATATAAGCAAATATTTAGATCAAAATTGGTCAGAAATGTGGCTTCCAGAAGGGGCAACAAGCATGACCAATTATTCATTATTGAACTTGTTCCAAATTTTGATGATATATTCCAAGTTTGATCAAAATAAGATAGTATTATTATGGTCAGCCAATTCGATGCAAGCTGATCTCATTAGCACATGTGGAACACACTCATTATCGAAGTCATCCAAGAGCTTGATGGCATAATCATACATTCTGAGTTTGATTAAAATCCAATTACAACTCCATCCCCAAGAGTGGTAATAAGTTAATAAATCAGATGCGTGATTACCTCTTTAATATGTGCAGATCCTTTATTGTACCAGTCTTGATCCAAATCCATGTTTTAAGTTTTATCAACATCGTATCAGAATATGATTTCCACATAACAAGCTTAATCAGATGCAAGATCACTTAATTAGTATGTGTGAATCTCACTCATTATTAAAATCTGTCAGTGATCTGTCAGTAAACTCGTAAGTCTGATCCAAATCACACCAGAAATATATGGCTTCCAAAGTGGTAACAAGCTCAGTCAAACGTATTTATAATCACCTCATCTAATACATGGCTCTTATTACTGACCTTACATATAAGCTAATATTTCAAATTTGAACAGAATCAGATCATAAATATGGCCTCCATCTTGGCAACAAGGCTAGCTAATCTGGTGCAAGATTTGTGTGCATATGCTAGATATTAATGCGATAGATCCATATTCTAAGTTTGGTCCAAATAGGATCCTGAGTGTAGTATCCAAAATGGTAACATAATTAGCCAATCCGATGCAAGCTCACCTTGTCAGTTTAGATGCAATGATCAAAATCATCAAAGCGCTTGATGACAGTTTGATTACAATGCAGATAACAACTGTCCCCAAGAAAAGTCACAAGTCAGCCAATCAAATGCAAGATTGCTTCATTAATAGGTGCAGATCTAGTGCTTTATCTCAATACCTTCTTTATATCAAGTTGTATCTAAATCAGATTAGAAATATCATTTCCAGAATGGTGATCCAAGATGCCCTCATTTATGTATGAATCTATTTGAAACCTGTCCATGATTTTAATGATAAAAGTATACATTCTAAGTTTGAACCAAATCACATAAAAAATATGGCCTTCAGAGTGATAACAAGCTAGGTCAAACTGATGTAGAGAAACCTCATCGCATACATGACTCTTAGTCATTATTGAACTCACCTGAGACCTTACATATAAGTTTACATTCCAAGTTTGAACAGAATCATATAAATATGGCCTCCAGCTTGGCAACAAGGCTAGCTAATCAGGTGCAAGATCACTTCATTAATATGCGTGAATCTCTCTTCAAAATCTGTTGATGATTTTAATGATATAAGTATACATTCTAAGATTGATCCAAATCACACTGGAAAGAGGGCCTCCAGACTGGTAACAATCTGTCAGGCATACGTTGAATCACCTGGAGTGGGTGTGTGTGTATATGAGGTCTTAAATGATATATGCTTTGGTTTCTGAAACGGTTGGAAAAATAATGAGGCAGATATTATCACTATTAGGTTTAATTTTTCTTGGCAAGTAAACAGTTCGACAGGAATTTTACAAAAAAAAGCTTATTAAACTCTGATGGTATTGTACATTTTGTACTTTTTGAAAGCAAGCAAACAAGAAATACGACCTAAATCTGAATGCTTGTCTTTTAAAATTTCAGTGAAAATGTACATTCTTAAATATTAAATCAAATTTATTGTGTTCATTTATTTACTAAATAGATACAATATGAATCTGTAAGCTTAAAATTACCAAAAATAAAACCTCCAGTGATATGTCAACATAGTGAATTACAATTGTCAAAATACTATACCATATAAACTCACTTATAAGTCAAGTCCAACTGCAAGCAATATAAATCCTGAGCTGCCATTTAATAATCCACTGATAGATCAGGGTATATACTGTTGTACCCATTACCCCCAACAAACTGTATAGACCCTGATATGTCAGCACATTTCACAATTGCATATCTGGGTCTGTGCAATTTGCAGTTGGAATTCAACTTATAAAAGATTATATACAGCCTATACTTTCTTTTTAACAACCTTCTGTTATAGGACATTGCAGCTCCAAATTGCTTTTCTGCATTCTTTATTATCAGGTTTTTTTTGTCTTCTTCAGGAGGGCTGAATAACTTCAGGATTCCAAGAACACTAATGTATTAATTTTCAGTATTAGAAAAATCTAAACTAATGTATTTCTGGTTATGATGAAGTTTTATCTGTCTTTAATTAAATGTCACTTAAATTATTATTTTCTTTTGTTTATCCATTTATGGCATCAATAAATTGGGTTGTGTAACCTGCTTCTGGGACAGCATACTATTGTACCAACATTTGCAGTCATGAAACTGTTGGTTATAGTTATTCACCCCATGGGTCAGATGAAATAGTAAAAGCAGTTTAGTAGTGGTAATCACCCCATGGATCAGATGAAAGAGTAAAAGTAGTGTAGTACTGTGGTAATTACCCACTGACTCAGATGAAAGATGTAGATGCATTACAGGAGACCTTGGTAAACATTTTTAATGACAAATGATATAATCTATTGATATTTAGAGCAATGTCATGGAAACTAGTTCCTGTGAAAATAACATGCTTACAAAGAACACACAAAAGACCACATAAATTTGTTCATTATGGATGTATGTAAATTTTAAAGGCATTTAAACTGATCATAAATACCAACAAAATAAGCCCAGAGATATTTCCTTTATGTGGAGACATATTCTAGTGCAGGTTTTACTCTTAACAGGTTGTTATTTTCTACAAAATATTTAATAAAATAACTCATAATTTCTGAGCTATTATATAAAATGTAACTTTTTCTAAAACCTGCTCCATCAGATAAATTACACTATATTTTGTTTCCATGCCAATTTAACCTCTCTCATCCTATCACAATCACTAAACAACTGCATTCAGAATCTTTGAAAAAATTAGGTTTCAATTTATAAAACATGTATTCTCCATCAGCAGACCACAAAAAGGTCAAATAAAAATTTTTTTTTTTTTTAAAAATGTAGACAAATTTTGACAAATTGCTCATATGCCAGAAAATGTCAACCTTGTGAATTTTAGCCAACCTCTACAAAACAGAGAGGAGCTACTAAACAATGCACACCCACAAATATTGGCATCCACATACATAAAATCTATACATATATACAACCCCACTGAATCTCAATCATTCTTTTTCCTTGGTCCTAGGCAAATATTTTGAGTGGGATTCACAGCACCTATCCCTTGAGGAGGTGACAAAGTTAAGAAACTGTTCAAATTTGAGGAAATATTCAGCCCTTCCTTAAGCAATAAACAAAATTTTCAGTTTTGTTTTATCAGTGAAGTTTGTTAGAGTTGTAGCCCTTTAAAGGATTGTACTTAAGTCTTTATTGGCATCTGGACAACTGTTTGGGGGAAATATACAATGCAATTTCATGAATCCATATGACCTAAACTACAATCTCTTGATATCTGCAATTACAATTTCTGAAAACCAATTACTGTTTTTATTCTTAAGACTGTGTTCATCAAAATTCTTTATTAATCAGTATGAAAATATCTGGAAGAATATTAAAGTTCCCAGATTCTTGGAGTTTCACCATTTTGCACAAACATGTTGAGTTTGTATCGATACCTGCTGCTTTGTAACCAATTCAGAATTAATACTCATTGATTCTGAATTCTTGTTTTAGTCAAACCCTATATACATCCCCACAAGCTTGACCATCTGGTATGCTGTGAAATCACTATTATTATGGGCTTACAATTGCTCTGGATTTTCTGGTCACTGCAATTTAAATCCATTATTCTCAAGACCATGAAAATGATATCAGAAATATTAAATGACAGTAAAACACAAACTGGTTGATATAAATATACATTATTTGTACAATCTTGGTTATATTTTGCATTGACTCAGGTTATGTGCATCTTGCTTACTACCTGAAATCATGCAATTCAGAGAGGGGATGCATCTTTATAAGTATTACACCTACATCATAAAAGCAGGGTACTATGACACATATTGCATGCTTCATTTACTTTAACTCTTTTTTTTATTTTCTTAGCTTTGTTTGGGCTAAAATCATCAAACCATATCACTGTATGCACTGTGACCTACAGTTTGTACTTTTTTAGCTTAAGCTTTAGCTCATGATCACATAGGTTTTTTGCACCCTATATACATACATGTAAAAAATGTCTTTTAAAAACACATGATGAGAGAGAGAATGCAATCAGAGAAAATCTGTACAAAGCATGTTATAAAATTAAAATACTTATGAAAGCTGTGTGTTTCTGACTATTTAATGTAAAACTAGCAGAGCAACATAACCATACAAATAATTACAGTTGTTCCACATATAAATGAAATCCTCATCTCAAGAACCGTTTAAGGAATAAGATACTTTTATAACTTTAGTATAAATCCATTAGAATTATGAATGATTGTCAACAGTATTTAAATATTTCACATGGTTCACAATGTTTTTCCCATGTTCCTGTAGATTTTGGCAAAGATTTATACTCTATAATCACTTATTTTATCCCACATGAACAGTTCAATCTGAAACATGTTCTGACATCCCAATATGCAAATGACAGTCATTGTTACTTAAATACAGGTATGTAATGATTTTCTCCTTTGACAATAAATTGAATGATTCTGACTTTGAGGATACTGTTGTGTAAGTCTCCATTGGCAAAGCATCAAAAGCGACATCGCATGCTTGGTTAATAAAGCTCAGATATTCAATTAATAAACAAAATTGTTCTATCAATGAGTTCAATCAATCACAATCAGATAATAAATGGATAAACATCATCGTTCTTTAATGACTTATCTACAAGCGTTAAGTTATTAATAATGTAGGCTCTATGTATGGTGCAAAGACTTCACCAACTGTAGCCCTTACTCCATGTCAGTATGCATGTTTTAACGTTGCATTCACCTGGAGCATTTTGTCATGAAGAAGCTTACTAGTGTTTGCTAACCATATATAGTCTGATCCAGTGTGCATCAGGAGTTTAGCAACTAAATTACATTTCTAAGTCGGAAATGAGAATTGATTTGTGTTTTGTTTTCTAACTATAATTTAAATAAGAGATCTAATTTTTTTCTGTTTTTTGGAGTTAAGAGGGTTTCATTTTTACTTGCATAAAAAAAATGAGGATTTTGGAGAAAAAAAGAAAATTCTGGACCTCCTAACAATGACCATCTATATGCTCATAGGACCAGTTCAACTGCAAAGTGCACAGACCCAGATCTGCCAGCACATTATGCGCCAGCAAATATGGGTCTGTGTAGTTTGTTGGGAGTAATAAGTAGAACAAACAACACAGACTCTGATCAGCAGATGCATTATGCTTTGCAGTTTGACCTATAAACATGTATAGATGGTGTGATCTTGTGATTCTGATATACTGAGGGTTTTGATTCAAGGGATTCCACTGAATATAAAATATGCTTTCATTTTTACAAATGACAATTCTGTGAAGTATAATAGCTTTCTTTAAAAAATTTTAATCACAAAGAACTAGAGCTGCAATGACAAAACAGTTCAAATTCAACATATCTTCCCATTACACCATAATGCAGACACAAGTTACGATCTTTGAGTCTTTCATTTTCAATTTTCCGATTTTTTAGGTTCTGATCATGATCATTTCTTGTTATCTGAATCATTTTCAGTCTGTTTGCCTGCTTGTTTTTGCATATGTTCCTGTTCTCGTTTCCTTTCAAAGTTTCCTTTACCAAACAAAGAGTTCATTTTTTTGCGACTTTCCTCCAGCATGGGTGCTAAGTCATAAGCTGCAGGGGACCCACTGTTATTGGAGAAATCCAATTTCATATTCAAAATCTCCTGACCCGAACTTGCCCGCATCTCATTATCCATTGATATGTATGTAGGGGGTATTAAGCCAGCAGCTACAGGACGCCGTTCAGCATTCAAAAAGTTAAAAGTTGTACATGCTAGATCCTGAAATGAAAATATGAAGATTAAGTCACTAAATTTAATTATCAATTTAATTATCATATTTGTGATCCCAGCTTCAATCACTAATAACAGGATGTGTGATGTTTAAACTTCATTTACTTAAAATCAATTACACAACTAGTTTACAATGACTTAGAATGTAGTGTTGGTGGCTGAGGACACCACAAACTGAGGAAATCCACATTTTCTTGCACAGTTGTACAAACACTGATTCAAATCAGGGCTGATCAAATCCCATAGCATGATGTCCCATTTTATTTAATTTCGAAGGCAGGCAAGTGAAATTTTCTTAAGTACTAGTCCAAAGAAATTGTTTTTTTTCTATTTCAAAATAAGTAAGGCAAGCAATAAATTTCATACTTTAATTGCTTTATCTACCTTTATCTGAACAATCAAGCCCTTATGCAACCTGAATGCTTCAATCTAACCTCTCTTCATTTATTTATACACATCCTGTGATACTGCAGTAAGTGGTCACTGATAACTGTCCGATCTGCAAAAGTTCTTCTTGACTGCATATTGGGCTACATGACCAAATAATATACTGTTATGACCCTTTAGTTGAAGTGTGTGTGTGTGTTAATGAATCAATTCTGTATAAATCTT
>QKMX01359321.1:0-15217 GCA_003401595.1 Venustaconcha ellipsiformis | reverse complement strand
ATATATATATATATGCAACAAGTTTAATGTCGATATAACCATTGCTTCCGTAGGTGCAAGATTTTCAAGATGCCATATTAGATGTTCGACAGGCAGCATTTTCATTTAGAACCAATTAGACACTACAAGACATCTTTCAGTGAAAGCTCCATGTCGATATGATCGTTTGTTCAGAAGGAGCTGTGATAATACGATTGTCAATATGGCCAGTTATGGCCATATTGGATGTCAGCGTTACTATTTTTCATTTAGAACCAGCTGGACGTCATAACAAGTCTTAATTGAACCCCTCCTCATGTCGAAAAGACCATCTGTTCATTAATAGTGATAAGATTTCAAAATGGCTGATGTGTCAGCCATTTTGGATCGGCGAGGAGCAGCATTTTCGTCTGGGACCAAATAGAGCTTGGGAATGAGTGCAACGTTTTACGACAATCCTAACTGTAGTATCCTCAGAGTAGTGCTAACAAACTCTGGCTCTGGACAAACGGCGATCACATAAGCTCTTCTGATCTATGACCAGATGGGATGAAAAGAGAGTAATGGCAGCAGGTAATGTGTTTATAAATGATGAAATCTGAAAGTATTCAGAGTCTTGAAACGGATGTACATTTACTATTTAAGCATTCCTGCATCACCGCTTACAAATCTCACCAAGACGATAAGTTTCAGAGTATATTATAGTTGTGACAATAGCTGGATTATTATTGTCAAGAATCGACTAAACAATGTCTGCCTGTCGATCTATCTATACAGTCTGCCATGCATTTTGACGAAGAAAGAATTGCAAGCAGTTAGTGAAATTCGACAAAACAATCCTGCTAGCCCATCAGACCAGTAACTTAAAAATGCCACTGGTCCAGTACATATCGAACTGGTACATTTTATTATACAAGACAAATTGTAGTAAATGACTCAATGGTTAATGCAGATAGACATTAATGTTACCCTTCAGCAGGGTTATTTAAAACATTAAACATAAAAACTATGAATATCATATGTAAAATTTATTATATTTTATTTTGCTCCGCAAACCATAGCCTCAAATTACTAAGACGATGCTTACTGTTCAGCTGATCCAGACCCATAAATGATTCGTTTAAAGGCTGGGCATCATAATTTAATCATTGATGACCAATCTGAATTGCAGTTTTAAATATGAAGTAGGATATTCATCCATTGACTTGTTACTGATGGCAGTATCAGAACGAGACCCAGCCTCAAAAGACGAGGCTGTAGTAGTCAATGTAAAACTGCTCGACATTAGGTATGTGAAACGATTGGTGTTGAAATCATTCATACAATAAATTAATTTGGTTAAGTTTAGCTGTAATTTTGCGAGGTTCACCAGAAAATTCTCTTGGATGCAGTCTCGGATATCATTCGCTAGATTGAACTGAACGAACTAAAACAACTGTATTGGTATTAGCATGTACACCGTTTCTATATTGCAAGCAAATTCTGTAACGGGATTAGTTTTCGTTTCATATTCCTTGTGAATAGACCCCCCTCCCCGGACTGTTATTTTGGCCACTGGTCGATTAAAGGCATCTAAACACATCAACATTGTGATATTGTGAATCGAAGTAGCAGGTCTTCGGACATCGCATAGACGCATTAATCTTTAAGTGGAGGTACCAGAATATAGTGAACGCAAAATTAAACGAATAATTTTTTTTTTTTTAATCATTTTACCTCGATTAAATAGTGATCTGAAATGATTTACCATTATTTACTTTACACTTTGTTTTTAATTTTTTCTTTAATATTTGCATATTAAATTTACCCGATATGCCTAAAAAGACGGACTGGCTAGTTTTAATGGTTCGCCCAATCCGCTGAAATTGGATAGCATCAGACCGGCAGCAATTTTGCATGCTGACTGCAAGGCTATTTCACAAATATAGAGGAGATTCATAGAGAACTTCAAAAGATATAATTTATTTTCCCACAGAGTATAAGGGGATGAAATTATGAACTATTTAAAGAAACTACATTTAGAACATGACACATGTACATTATATTACTTTTAAAAAAATTCCACGTGAAATCAAAGATTTAGTTCATTCGATTACAAGAATTTCTTCTGCCAGATGCAATTTAGCACCCATCCTGCAAACAATAATAGTTTACAAATATTTCATGAATGCAGGACCATATCACATTATAATCTGCCTGGAGAGTTAAAGGCCAACATACCAGAAAAGGCCCAAAAAATGCATTAACATGTGCAACTTAAACTGCAATAGTTTCAAGAAAACATATTTCGAGTTTACAGATGAGCCAAAAAGAAGTGAATGGCCATCTACATGAAAATAAAACACAAGAAAAAACCTCATTCACGTCAAGCTTTATTGTGATCAAGGTATTGCAAAACTGACAAGACCCATGAATGTTACCCTTCTGTAATTTTCTGCATGTCTGTTTCCTAACTACTAACCATTTCTGCACCTGTTTAATACTTTAGTAATCCCTGTACTAAATATAGTCTTGCACCTCAGGCGATTTTCATATCACCGTGTCCTTCTGTGCATGCAATACAACAGATCTGATGACAGCATTAAAATATCACCTCCCAAACTAATATAAAAAATTATATTTGGGCTATAAATTCAACATGCACGATGGGTGTCAAAATACACAATTAAACCTTCATCATCTAAACTTTAATTATCAGAAGTGTCTTATATCAGACCATGCCATGATGACATTGAATATTGTGCTCACTTTTCCATCCGTATGAGACTCGTGGAAAAAGCATAGTTTAGTACGGCCAGATGTCTTCTAAAGTTAAAAAAAATATTGGCTGTTTTCAATGGTCATTACTCAATATCATATTATTACATCATGCAACAAAGTGATGAATACAATAATACTTCTGTGCTAATTTCTATTACAGATTTGAAACTCATTAAATAATTTCTATATTTTGTGAGCCTTAGAAATAAATATTCAACACTTCTGATAGATCCTCTATATCTAAATAGCATACCTGCATTTATGTTGTAGCTTTTGCAAGCTTATATCAATTATGTAAATGACAGAATTTTAAACTACTTTTATGGTATATACTCATCAACCAGTCTGGTCAAACCGCAAACAACTGTGTGCCAGCAGGTCAGCATCTGTGTTGTCCTAAAAGCTGCACAGAGCCAAATCAGCTTGTGCATTACAGGACAGTAGATCTGGATCTGTACAGTCTGCAGCTGGATCTAACTTGTACATGAAAATAAATGACAAACTCCTGATTGGTTTGGATAATCACGATTTTTGTACATTTTCACTTTTAAACACAACTGATCAATATAGACATTCTTACAAAGAAGTGATAATTTGACATGACAATTACTGTGCACTCTGAAACAATCAAGTTTGCTGTATACAGTCAACCCTACTACCCAAGTTTATGCCTTATTTAAAAAACCATGTGCAATGAAAGGTCAGACATAAACATTGTATATGTACACACATTAAAGTTCATATTTACCAATACAGTCTATATAACCATCACCTGCTCAAACAACCAGTTTCTGTAAATCTCATAAACTTACCTTGATTGGTAGGTATGACTATTTTCTACTATGTAGCATATCTTTATAGATACAATTTTAACATGTTCATAATACTGATTAAATATCAATACAATTGCAAACAAAGATTGAAACATGGGTACATTTCGTTCCCAAAGTTCTGCAACATCACATCTAGATCTTACAAGCAGGAATCTTTTTACAAAATTTACTGAAACATTAGTCCACTTTTTGCTTAATGCTTAATTCCACTTTTGTAAAAGTTATTGTTGCAGAATCCACACCTAGCCATAAAGAATGTGCATCATAAATAGAATGTTACCTCGTACCTAACAATTATGCACTTCGTTGATTTTAATTCCCCATCCATACAACTAATGCATTAACACTGATCAACAATTCATGGCAACAGATCTCCAAGAATTGGACAAAACAGTATTCCAGATGAAATGAATGATTTGACATGCACTGTGCATAGGATAGGTCCTAGTTATGGTCACTGTGACTTGATGAGACTTTATCTACTTGTAAAGAATTTTTAAATTAAAAGTTCAATGGAAAAGTGTTAGCTTTCAACTGGTCTGGTCAAGCTATCAACTATTAATTTCACATTTGCAAAACTTGTCACAGCATAGATCTGGTACTGAGAAGATGAACATAATTTACCTGTCTGAGAAACAAAAGTAATCAAAATTTGTTTCAACTTACTGCAAAGGTTCATGTTAATGCATGCATATTAACTCTAGTGGCACTCTGAGAAAAACAAGCAGCATATAAAGTCTTGAATGGGATGAAGATTTATCTGTATTGTTCACATGATCTCTGTCTTCAATCTTAACCAGTTAGGAAACTTTACATGATATTAAGCTTTATATCAATGGTTCATTATCAAATGAAATTACTCTTTTCCTGGGGAAAAAAACCCAAACCCAATCTGTTCATGAGCTTCTAGTTATTAGTCATACTAAAATTGTTTTCACTGATTCAAGTGGTGGTTTATTTTGTCTTTGCCCTGGGGAACCACACATGCAACAACATTTATATTAAGCTTAATATAGCATCAAAGCACTAGATCTTTGCTGCAATGAACTTTACAAGTGTGCAACACAAAACCCATAATTCTATACCACACACTGAAAGATTTCCTGTTTAGTTTTCTATCCCAAAATTGAATAAATTACATAAACAGTACATTAAGTTATCAAGATTTGAATTGTTGATATTTTCCTGCTTAATATTAAAAAGCAGTCTTTTCCGATAAGACTTCTCAGACAAGTGTTATATTTTGTGAATGGTAATTGTACTTGAATTAAATCCAATTATACTCAAGTTTGTTTGACCATAACTAGGCAGATTTTACTGAAGGTCAGGTGCAGTGACCTTGTTTTTCATAAAAAATTAAAAAAAAATAAAATAAAAGACAAATACACACTGTACAAAGACATTTGTATAACAATATTATTACTGGTACAATTACATGCATGTTCTGTCTACACACATGCTATGACAAAGGTGGGGGAATGTAAGCAGGAAAAACGTTTTATTTCATTAATGAAAAACAATTTTATATACAAAACCAAAAAAATTGAGAAAATACATCATTATTATCCCAACTTGTGAAAACCAGATTCAATAAAACAAAATAAATAGCAGCTTTCCAATGTTTGTTTCATGCCATACTATTATATCTAGATGCTCTCTGTGAGACTTTTGGGCAAGAGGTAATAATGTTCTTATTGCTTTGACCAAATTTCAGAATCAAAGCATAAGTTTCATAATTCAATTTGATAAAGGTGTGGGTATGTTTCTATGCAAAAGTAACAATAAGCAGGAAGACTTGAAAATTAACCCTCTGTTGTTTTCAGACTTCCATACTTGTCACTTAAACAAGGACACTTTAAGGAATAGTTAGCTTAACAAAATTGTTGATTTCCAGGTTAATTCAAATAAAAACCTGACAAGTACATGGTGAAAGAAGATAAATAAAAAGAGCATTTTTGGGTGGATATAACCCACATATTCTGACGGAAATACATTCAGACTCTGATAGAAAGTGAAAAACAAGACGACCTTAAAATGAAAGCAAATGTGCTTAATCAGTATCAAAAATATGCCAAGGCAGGAAGACAAACTTGATTAAAGTATTGCACTTCACTGTAATTACCAACTTACTGAGGTAACTTGATTAAAAAACCCGACATAGCCACTCAGAACAGTCCTGATGATTAGAAGGAAAATTAAGCACATTAATCTAAATTTGGGATGCCAACTTATATAAGTTACCTCACAAATCCAAATACACCACTCTCTCGATAACTTGCGTACAATAGGGTACAAAACCATAGGCTGCACAATAAGCGAGGGTTGCGAGTTCTCAATATCAAATGCTATCCTCACTGAACATAAAAAAAAAAAAACATGAAGGGGGGGGGTATGTGTGACTGGTCTATTTAATGGCTGAATAATCACTTTGAATCGCATTGGGAATGATTTTCAATAAAGTGCTTCTTCTAAGTTATTCATTTTTATGTAAAAAATGAACTTTTTTTCCTCAAGATACCCAACCGCTGAGAGATCATTAACTAATTCCAACTGGTTTAAACAACCATCATGTATATGGGAAAACATTTATGTATGACATCATTGCTTTATGTAGTAGAATTTCGGTTCCCTAAACTGTGTATTCCCTCCTATGCTTCTACTATAGTGGAATGCAATGCAATACAAAGCAGGGAACCAGAGTAGTTGTTGATTTAAATTCACAATCAAATAAGATTCCTCTTATTAAAAAAAGAAAAGAAACATTTATTTTGCGAAACAGCCGTCATCATCAACAAAGCTTTTATTGTTCTATTAGTAAAATACTGATGCCATGATTTCATTGCATGTAACAGTGAAACTTTTTCTCATCCATGAAGAAATCTCAGAGTGCCAAATAAATAATTACATATTACAAACTCTGAAACTAGTTTCTCATTAATAAAACATGTCTGTGAAACAGAATTTTATGTCATCAAGTATTCACTTGGTTGTCTTGCTAACATTGGTCACATTTGTGAATGAGTATGCTAATTTAAGGTGGTTTAATTAGATTTTGTTCATCCCAAAAATTTTTAAGTGTTCAAATGATCACTCAAAATGAGTTGATCTGATATTTGACTAGGGCTACAAGCTCTTACACAAATTGGATCTGCATGCTTTTTAACTTTTCATTTATTCCACAACCTTTATTTGATACAAAAGTCTAATCAACATGTTAATAAAAGGTCAGCTTAAAATTCAGTGCAACAATACTACAAGACATGTATCCAAATTAGATATCGAACACATCAGCACTTAAGTTCTCACAGAAATGCTCACATACATAGCTGTTACAGTAGATTGAAATAGTTCATGTTTGAATACAACAGGGCCCAATGTATTTATGATCATTACATGTAAACCAAACTAAAAGATGCAACTAAACATGCATTATGCTTGATAAAAGCTTATTTAATTGTATCTATTATAGTGCTGCCTCAAGTAAGCATTAGTGACATTTTCATTGATCATAATTTCATTGCATACTGTTATTTACAGTGTACGAAGAATGTTGTTTGCAAAGAAAGTTTTATGTTAAAAGTTGATAATTTCATAATGTTGATTCAAATTTCCAGGTCATATCAAATGTTTTTGACAATAAAAAACAATATACCAAGGTTTCAACTGCTAATTTTTATCACAATTTTCTTCATATTCAACAAACAGGGGTCAAATTTTGGTACTTTCTAGTAAAAAAATCAAAACAAATGGTGATCCACAACTGACCCCATCTTATAAGCAAATTTGCAAGTTATCAGTGTGCAAGTTATTGAGGAAGTGGTGTATTATATACACTAAACCAACACTTTCTAAGTGGATGAGTAAATTTAAATTTATAGTATTGTTTTCTTGTCATAATAATAATCTGTCTATTCTCAAGCCATTTGAAATTTCATTTCAAGCAATATAAGATGTCTAAAATAAATAAGATAAAATCTTAAGGAAGTAAACAGCTTTACCACTAAATTCTGTTGTTCACATGAAGTTATTTAATAACAACAATTTAGTTACCTTACTGAAAATGACCCCACATACCTAGTTATAACCATGGGACAATACAGAAGCCGTTTCAACACTGTCTATAGGAATGCCCAGAAAACGAAAATGTTTACAGATGGAAAGTCACATATATAGCTATATTCCCCCATCCCTATTAAATAAAGAGGAAATAAAAAGAACTTTTTACTATATTTTTTTTTCATTAATAATGTTTTTCCAAAAAGCTAAAACATTATTCAAGCATTCTCACTTTCATGGAAAAAAAGATTATAAGTCAGTTAAACCATAACACTATCTAATTAAAAAGAAGCAAACATTAAACATTAACATGAAAAAGAAAGACCCCACCCATTTCTGCAGTTGCATAGTAAAGAAACACAAGACTAGCAAAATTCCTGACAATGTGTCATCAGAGGACAAAAATTAGAGCTGGACACCCCCCAAATAACCCAACCTCCATAAAACCTCCAGGACATAATTATAAAGTCTAAAATTACTGTATTCTGAACTTGTATTGAATGATATTATTTCTATCATATACAGTTAGACTAGTTCACCCGTATTAAGCAAACTACTTGTCTTAAACAACCAAATTTTAAGATGACTAGCGCATATGGACTGAATAAACCTTCTATTAAGCAGACACCTGTCATAAATGGTAGATTTTCTTACTTCCATGAGGTGTCTGCTTAAGACAAGTTTGATTGGTCTAGCCATCTAAAATCAAAACCATAATCTGCTTTAAAACAGTAATTATACTGCATTGATTTCATAGCCTTCTGGTGTAGAGATAGATTTCAAATGCAGTTGGCTGTGTTACATTAATGCATACAAATGGTTTAATTGTTAAGTCACAAGTATAACAAATGTACTGCAATTAGTACCTTATACTCTCACCATTAAAAAACTTTTTCAATGGTCAGGTACAACAAACTTTTGAATCCCAAATTAAAAGACATCAAGTATTTTACTCTTTCCTTGAGGGCCCTGAACTCAAAGTGAGACTCTTTCATTTTGTTTCAAATTTAAAACATCTTTCCAATAAATCACCTTCAATGTCATTTAACATTAAATTATAAAATGGATTCAATCAATATATCATAATACACTTCTTTTATGCCATAGACCTTTTGACCATATAAAAGGTATGTTTTAAATTAAGAATTTTAGAATTTTAACAGATCAGAATTCTTTTAAAAAAAATACACAAAGGTACACTTTGAATGTTAAATTCTTTTAAATATATCAAAATCATGTACTGTTATAATGTTATGAAATAGCATTTCAATTTCATGGAAATAGGAGTGACGCTTGGAAGATATTTAAAAAAAATTAAAATAATGTCATGACATAACAAAAAATACTTTGAATTAATGATAAATTAGTTCTCCAAATTTCATAGTTATTTATATAAACAAAATGTACCCATTTTATAAAGTCTTCATTCTGTTTTAACTGTAATTAGCAGGTGTCTTTTTTTCTTTAATACACAAAAAAGCCAATACAGTGAAAACTACTAATAAAATATTATGAAACAGAAATTATATTTATTTTCCCAATGAAGCAACCATTAGTCATGATTGCCAATCAGAAACATTTAAGTATTTGATTCATCCTCAGCTCCAACTAAACATCATATCTATGTCAAAAAAGGATATAAAAATCAGCATTTATTTCAACATCTCTACATTAAAACCCAAGTTTCAGCCACAATATGGCAAAGTCACAATGATATGAATCAGTAAATATACAGTGAAAGCAACCAGTGTCTGAGGTCCAGACACTGAGACTCAGAAAACAAAACTACTTTGATGATTGCACACTAGTTCACACAACACTTACAATATAATTGATTGGAGTCCACTAAAATCATTGATATGCACTGAATGATCAGTAGTGGTTCACAATCAATTATTAGAATTAGTTGATTGCTGGGAAGAGGGAATCAAATTTTTGTCCAAAGATCACTAGCTCTTTGAAGACAAATACAAGATCTATCATCCAGCCCTATATTTTTCAAACTTTCTTAGCATAAAGCTCAAACCAGCCCTCAAAAACCAATCACACTATTTGCAGAATATGTGTTAAACAATTGTTAAATGGCAAGAAAGAAACTGGAGCTAAAACAAAATTCCTGATACTGAATGAGTCAAAATTATAATTTAAGCTAATGAAAGTTAAATTATTTGCATATTATGCATGAGCACAGATCTGATTTCATGCTCAAAGTTTTGAAAATACAGGCTGAAGCCTGACAATATTCAGGGTTCCAGTCAATGATGGATGACAAAAAAATGGCAGTCAACAGCAGTAACAAAATCTAGCATACGTCTTCATCTTGGGCAGTAAACAATGAGATAATTAGTAATAGTTTTTTCTTGGCCATCATGAATGGTAGCAGGCTTTGTACAGCAGAAGTTATTTCCGCGTCATTAGATTTTCCCCCAAAATGGAAGTTCTATCTGAATGGAATTTTCATGGTGTATTATATATTTTATTTTCTTGAGAAAAATATAAAGCTGCCCCTGATCTTTTAAACTTTCCCCTTTAAACTTTCTACATAATATTCAATGGGGGGGGGAGGGATATCAGCTCTTTCACCGGCACAACTCCAACCAAACCTACTTTGGAAACATATTTTTGTAGGTTTTTACATTTTGTATTAGCAAATAACCTTTCTTTCATTTATTATTAAATACACCATCCATGTGTAACACACACACATACACACACACACACATAAAATGCTTAAAATCTAATCTTTTTAAACTAAACTAATTAACAGTAAAATTTTAAAATATATACTACAAAAACATTTACAACAGATTTAAAGTTGACCATCTTGCATTGTATACTGCAAATGACATTGTATTGCTTGTGAATAGTATGGATCAACTTAAATTAAGTTCAGCTTGCAAAGTAAAGCACAGCAAACCAACTGTCCAACAGTAAAACTCACCCCCTCCATCTCAAATAGCTCTTCTAATATTTTACCATCAAGACATGGACAACAGTGAAGCAAATGCCTTAATAGCAAGGTGTTTTATTTTATAAATGCAACTTTAATTGCTATAATACAGTATCAGCTATTTCTTTTTTCTATTCTAAAGCATTGCTTAAAAATGAATAGAATTAACTTGTGAAAGACCACAATTTCTGCAAAAAAAATCAGTTGGTAGTAATGCTATATAATTGATAAATCTGTGTATTGAGAATCTGGTTCTCAAGACAGGTGGTTTCATAGCAGTATATGGTTTATATAAAAACTATAGTACCAAATTTGAGGACTTTTTGAAGGATTTTGCTTAAATTAACTTGTCCAACTTTTAGATACAAACTCTAAAACCTTTTTTTACTATGTTTGTGCCAAGTTCATGATCCAAGTTGTGAAATCAAGTGAAAAGGTTTGACATATAAGCATCAAAATACAATAAATTTTCCTGTTTCTAGATCCATGTGTCAAAATACTGTATTCCATCATCCAAGCTATATCCAATCTCTAAATTTTACATCTGCAATCCTAACAAATAATTAAAATTTTTTCCCCAGATTATGTCATTTCTAAACTGTTTCTTTAGCATGTCTGCATAGACAGTTTAACTAAATGGTAAATGTTTCTTGCCCCATAGCTTCTCCCTTCTTATTGGGGTCCTCAGCTTTAAACGTTATTGCTTCAGAGGGAGACAGGACCCAAATGTGGGCTTTGATCCACCATCTGCATCAGTATCAGTAGGGAAGTGAATTTGGATCTGATATTTTAGCTTGCTAACCACTGTTGCTTTCTGCACCTCATATGCAAGGAAAGGGTATACTGCCCCATTTTTCCCAATTCTACAAACATATTGCACAAATTGCCATAGACTTATTCCCTTTGAACTCCATGAGCACTTGGGACCTGCAATTGATTTGCAATTAAACACACAATTTCCACATCATTAAAGTAGACAACAAAGTTGGCAGTTACAAGCTTCATCTGTCATCTGCACTTAACATTTTACAAGCAGTAACACCTATACTATGCTCTAAAGTCCAAGTAAAAATTTATCACAGTTTGGCTATAAGATGAAGGATAATATAATACCAAAGGTATCCAAATAAATGTTTTAAAATGTAGGATCAGGATTATCATTATTATCTGGTTTTCTCACAAGATACTTAAACAAGGTAGAAATGAAACAAAAGGTCCAACAATGGAAATTTAAAGATCTTTCAAAAGGTTTTTCCTACCCTTTTTTTTAAAATATAATTTTCAAGATTCAATAAAATTATACATCATATTCAAGTGTTTTCTAAGACCTGTCATACATTGGTCTTTTCAGACAGGCTATACTACTGCTGTAGTGTTTTAGCCAGTTAGGATTAAAAAGGGGTAAATTTGGCCTTCATTTGAAAAAGTAGGTCAGAGGTGTGATCATAATGCACCTGCCTAATAATATAATATACCATTTTTACATGTCTATTTTACCTGTTATTTGCATGAAAGACAAAATACTTTCTTTTCTTTATGATTTTTCTATTTGATACCTCCAATCAATTTCTAACTGCATGGCGGAAATCCGTCTTCAATTTTATGCTCCAAAATTACTGTCATTAACTTTCACATAATTTCTTGTGAATGGATGATTGCTTTTCTTCTTTCATTTCACAATTTAGCAGCCAATTCTGTCAGAAGCTTCACTTTTTATTTGTAGGTGTTACCATTTGCTCACTAGAGTAATCACCACTGCAATCATTTTTATCACTTTCAAGATTACATTATCTGGGTGTTTTTAAAAAGCAAAACTTTGCTGCCTTTACAAATGCAAATGGCACTACATCAAGGCCATATCAAATATCTTGAAGTATGACGTGCTAAAAATCACCGAGATGACAAATTATTTTTTCCAAGTCAGAAATAAAATGGGTTACCTCAAATGCTATTTGAATTTGTTCCTTATTTTCATCAAAGCTAATGTTCTTTTGCAGCATGCTATGATTATTTTCAATCAAGCAATATGATGGGATGATCAAAGTATCCAATTATGTTCGTACAAGAGTTTCATCATATCTGAGATAAGGAGAATGGATGATAATATACTAAACTTGGCAACCAGTGCAACAGAGAAAGACTGCTTGGTGGAATCTGATCATTTTCATTAAAAAAAGCAGTCTCAACATTTAATAAATGGTAGGTGCATCTGTATTTTGCACCACTTGTTTGTTTCAGCCAAGCTGAAGCACAGCTGTAGTATCAGAAGATGTAAAAACAAATTATGGAAATGTTTTCCTGCAGTTGGCTAGTTTTAAATTACATTATCTTCCAAAAAATGTGCAAATTATGCCTTGTAAGACACAAGTAATGAGAGCTTTTACTTCTGGTTACATATGCATTTCAGAATTGTAAAAACTATGCAGTGTGCACCTCTATCCTATTTTTTTGAATGAATATACACTTAAGCAAGTTGTAAGCTTTAAGCTTGGACTTTTAAAATTTCATGAAAGCTTGGGACTAATGCAGGAAAGTAGAATCCTCTTTATATGTTGCCCATAATAGTGTGCAACTGGGAGTAATGTTACGAGGTAATGTCTAAAACTGTGATTTAAGCAAAGCCCCCCCCCCTCCACCCTCTCCACAATAAGAGTGATATAAAGTAAATGTATGCAAAGACTCGCATCCATTCATGCATGGTCCAAAGAAATCAATAAATCAACATTCAAACAAACAATACACTAGATTTTATGTGCAGGGAGAGAAAATCACACTTTCAAAATCTTGGTTTTCATTCCTTGCTATGACTAGTTTGCTCAAATCAAATGAGAAAAGAACAATAGAGGGAACATAAAAGTTCAAGCAATCCAAAGCACAGAAACCAAATGCAGGTAAGAAATGGGAATATGAAGATACAACACTACAAATATCTTCAGCATACAAGTTGGAGCTAATTAATAATAATAAAGGGGTGGGGTGGCGGTTTACAGGTTGTAATAAAAAAAAACATGGAAAGAAATTTTAAAAAATGGTTCATGGAACATGGATGCCCCACCACAGTCTCTGAAAGGATGATTTGAATGCAAAGCTTAACCTTAGGGTGAGAGACGGTTTTAGTTAATATAATAATTACTAACAAAGAAAGGATAGAATGGAAAGTTACAAATCACAGAAAATATATCGAAATATAAAACTGTTAAAAAAGGTCGATAATAAATCAATATTGATCACAGATATACAACATATCTATACAATATTACTCAACACATCGCTACATTGTTATTATAGTCAAGCAATACAATTGTAACCATACATAGCTATTTAAAAACATGTTTTACAAGTTATTCAATAATAATTGTCATAGTATTTATACCTCCTCCAATTTGTTTGTAACCCTCTACGGATTTTAAAAGCAAAAAACATTAATGTTAAAAAAACTACACAAAACTTTCAATATAAAATTTCTAAACTGACTGTTGCCAAGGGGTCCATAACACTGCTAACTTCTTGGTAGTTTCAATTAAACAGATCATTAACACCACTGCCATATTTTCAAGAGAGTCTGTTTTCAAAGAACAGATGAGACATATCTCACAGGTTTTGATAATCTCAACAATTCTGTAAATTTAAGTGTTACACCCCTCTCAACACACAAAAATGAGCTCCTCCTCTTTCTTTGTTCATTTTTTTTAAAAAAGAAACAATAAAACTGGACTGCAAATATTGGACTTACTTGTTTTTTTACTGACATGGACTGTTCTAGAAACCAGAAAAGAACAGTGAGCAGTCTGTCTGCTTCTTTACATCAACAGATTTTGTTTTGTCTTGAAATAGTAACAAGTTGCGTGTTAGGGACCCCCTAGCAACAATCAGGTTAGAAATTATAAATTGAAGGAAAAGACAAAGTTTTGAACATTTCCATACTCTTGATGCTTTTCATTTTAAAATCAGTAGGGGGTGAAAAATAATGGGACAGGATACAAATACTATATGACATATACAAACTTGCTGTACTCTAAAAGATAGTGTTGCCCCCCCCCCCGAGTATTTAACCAATACACAGAACATGGACTAATAGTTATACCTACATGTTTCTGCTTTATCTATATCATATGCATGTATATGAAAAACTAGGTACTGTATATATTAGCTTCTAAATCATGCCCACCTTCAAACAGCACAGACCCTAATACGCCATTACATAATGCAATGGCATTTCAGGGTCTCTGTCATTTATTTTACTGATTACTCTTAACAAACAGCATAGATCTTGACCTACAGGCACATTATGTAATGACAGATATGGTTCTAATCAGTTTTAAACTGGACTTGACTTTCAAGATAGCACATACAGTACTTGTCAATACAACATGGATGTCACCCACCAATATGATGCCACTGAGAGAGACAAGCAGCCCTGCCAACTCTGAAGAGTTTGTCTTAGTAAAGCTTTCAATGTTTTCCCATAAGTTTGACCAGTTTTCAGTAAGGTATAACAAAATATCAAACTGCTACTGTAAACCTAGAAAATGTTCTTAAAAGTTCGGTTTTTAAAACATGTAGGGACAATAAACATGTTCAATTGAAAAGTTTATAAAATATGCATAGACCTTATTTACCACTAGTACAGTTGCACAAA
>QKMX01359306.1:4288-15799 GCA_003401595.1 Venustaconcha ellipsiformis | reverse complement strand
CAGTTTCCTAACTTTCAAGCTTGTCTAAGATAACAATGTATAAGCCCCCTCAGACAGCGAATAATAAAGGGGGATCTCAGCATCAAACAATATTAATACACAGATAGAGCACAGAGTAAGCTTAGAAAGAATCAACAAATTAAAACTGATACAACTACAAGCAATATCTTTAAAAGATTTTGATTTCAGTGGAACAGGAAGAAAGACATATATTGATGTCTTGGGTAATTGTTGAACTATGGCTGTTTAATCCTCCCCCACCTTTTCTTTTACTCCCCCTTTATTTTTCTGACAAGGGGTAGCTCCCCCTTTGGATAAAATCTTGGCAGCATCTCTGAAGAAAAAGACCTTTACTGAGCAGTCACCTGTCTTAAGTGACCTCATGTTCAATTTTTTGGAGTTTGCAGATTAACACGTAAGTTTGCATCTTTAATGTTACTTTTTAATAAACCGTTAAAGTTGGAATTAAAATGGATTTTGGACTGATAATGCTTGTTCTGTTGAAAAGGATTACCCAGGTTGAAATGAGGTGTATTTGTTAATGCACATAATGGAAAAAGCCCAATTTATATGATAGGTATCAAGTGAAACTCATGACTGTTATTTGTGTTTCTTGATGAAGGTTGCCTTTGAACCCTAGTATATCCATTTGAATGGAATAGCCCTAATTAATTGCATGGTACTAACAGCAATGTAGTCAACTTCGATCATGTATCACAAAGTGTAGCAGAAGTCATTCCAGACAAGTATCATTTAATCTTAAAGCATTTTTTTCAATGCTTTACCTCATTTTAGACTTTATGACCTATTTACATACATATGCCTTTTGGAGATCATTATTGTTGAAAATAAAGACATTAAATTAATTTACAGTTCGTTTTTTTTTTTTATCACACTATTTTGTCAGTAGTTGGGTATATGGAAGTTATAAAGGTAGATAGAAGTGTGTTGATGGATGGGAAGCGACAAAATTCATCTTAGGCTAGTCTTTGATTATCTGTATTTTTAATATTTGTTATTCTTTTTTTATTATTCAAGGACTTAGTCAGGGTTTTAGGAGGACTGTGGTTGGCATGGCAACCATTCTTGCACCGCTGTGGGCAGGCTCCACCCTTCCATGGCCATATGTCATGTTTGGGGTCATGCTTGGTCTGTTATGTATGTCTTTGGTAAGTAAGCAAATTACCTTTATAACTGACTTATTTGAACTCCAAAGTCCCTGAATTTGATAACAATTTAACTGGGGAGGGAAATTTTTCATTATGATTTGATATGTGCAGGCCTTTCATTGATTCTTGAAAATGTTTGAACATAGACCTATTCATTATCTTTAATGAGTAGTCTTTACAGCAAATATTTTTGTTGGTGACAATTTTAAACCTTTTAACATTCTGAAACATTTCCAAAATTCCATCACATGTGTTGGTGTATGCAATATCTTATTTGTTCTTGTCCCCACCATTTCTACTTCCAGTAATTGACGGTACCTGATCTTGTACCCACTATTTCTATTTCCAATAATTGACCGGATCATGTCCCCACCATTTCTACTTCCATTAATTGACCTGATCTTGTCCCCACCATTTCTACTTCCAACAATTGATCTGATCTTGTCCACACCAATTCTACTTCCAGTAATTGATCTAATCTTGTTCCCACCATTTCTTCTTACATTATTTGACCTGATCTTAATGCATTAAGAGTATATCCACTGCTTTGCAAATCCAGCCCTCACAGTTATGCTTTTTGGTAACAAAAAGGCTAAAGTCATCATCACACTTCGATGCAGACAAAAGTCATCTCCAGTTGTATAGAGGGAATGTTGCCTATACTTCAGTTACTAGTCCTGCTGGACTTCATAAAACTGAACTCCACTTATATGTTGTTTTTTATATTTGGACTGATTCCAAGGAGTTTTCACATGCAAGTATACTTAAGCAACAATCCTGTTTGTTGTGGAATACTCCCAAAATCCAACTGTTACTCCTGCTCATTTACTTTTTTCTCCAGGATACAATTTGTTTTGATGAAAAAAATAATTAGAAAAAAAAACTGTTTTGATTAAAAATACCACAATATTAAAGCATTCAGAAGTGTGCAGAATTTTTTAAAAAGCATTTCAAGGTTGATGCAAGGTTAAATCCTTATATTTGGTGAGCTGTTCTACAATGACTAAAAAAAAGGGTGATTCAGATAAAATTCAAAGGTAAATTTTTTTTTTATAGATTGTTTCAAAGCTTTTTTTAGCCAGGAGTGTCCATGTCTGACTCATGAAAGTAATTAATGTACAACATTTTGCAAGATATGCAATTCAAGTTTCATTGTTGCCATTATTTGATGCAATGATCCACCCTGAAATAATTGAAATCTCCATGCACATTTTTCAAAATCTCCTAGGATGAGTTTCATTGCTGTCGGCAGGTCTGCTTTAGGTATATTTCTATTTCTAGCTCTATTCTGTCTGAGATGAAGAACTCAAATTACTGGTTTAACTTCATCTTACAATGTACATGTTGGCATTATTTTAATTACCTGCCCGAGGTCAATTAAAATCTTATTGCTAGACCTATTTATGAATTCTGTCAAATAATTGTCTAGTATTGCATACCATGATTATCAATCATGTTGCTTGTTTTAGATTCATGTTTGTCATAGCATCCTCATCACAGTAAATTTGTATGATGATTGAGTTTGCCTGTATGTGCTCTCAATTGGCTTACTCTGAGTACAGTGCTATTATAATTGGCCAGACTAAACGCTTGGAATGCAAATGTTTTCAACTGGTGCAAGATAACCATGATGCTTGTCTGAATTGTATAGAGTACAGTTTGTGTCATACATGTGACATTTGTGCTTAAAGATTGGAAAATGTATGGGTGACCATTATAGACAGACAGTATACCTGGATTGGTTAGGAGGCAGTTAAATACACAGTGAAAGATGTGTACACCATCAGTATTGCTGATGCTAACAACTCAAGTTAAGAACTTTTTTATTGGCAGAATTTTGGAAGGTGGAGGTGACCAGTGAGGTTAATTGACCACTGCCTCAGACATGGCTTCAACTCATGCCTGAAGGGACCAGGTGCAGTGATGATAAATCCCATCTTGCCAAGTTCTGGCATTATATAAATGCACCTGATGAATGAATGGCTACTTTCATTCAGGACAGGACTATGGCATAACAAGTAAATAGGCAGCAGTTAAAACTGTCTCTGATATGGCCTTAACTGATGCCTGAAGGAACTTGGTATGGGAATCAAATATCCCATCATACTCAATTTAGGTATCATAAAACTGGTTCTGGCATCAAAGAGCATGTGGTCTTTATCAAGTACTGGCCAAATACCAATCAGTATTGCATAGCTCAAGCACTGGTCCTAGCTCTGTCATGGCTTTTATCAACATTCCAATTCTGGGTGCCTGGCAATGTTCCTGGTCCATTGAAGATTTGTGCAGAATACTCTGGACAGCTTTTGGCACTGCCCCAGAATGCACTGTCACCAACTCAAGTAACAATCTAGTCCCAGAGAACTAGTACCATCTCATGACCATCAACAATTCATGCAAGAAACAGGATAATGGCTACAGTGGTGCAGTCCCAGATGCCCAATACTATGTCCAGGCCATAGGCAAGTCATTCAGTTTGGAAATCACATTATCATGATATACTGAATCCAGTCTTTTTCACAGTTCTATTTGCCAGCTCTACCAACGTGCATTGCAGCTGGTGCTTTTGTCACTTCATTTTACTGTATCTGCAGTACAGTATTCCTTTGTTCTGATAATATCCATAGAAAACTTGGCCTTCAACACATCGATGAAAGTTTTCTAGCTACTAGCAACTGAGCTTTGTGTACCTTTGAGTATTCAAAAGACACTTACAATATTGTGAATTCAGTCCCGGATAATACTAAATGTTATTTCACAAGTCCAAAAGTATAAAATATTCTAAAATAAATCTTGAATGTCTTGATGTCCCACTATGATGTAATCCAGAATGTCTTTGAATGAATTCACAAAAATCCCAAGTTAGTGTTTTAGTCCAAATAATCTATGGGAGCTTTGTAATTCCAATGAATAATTTAAATGAATAATTGTTTACCTAGCCTCCTATATATAGACAGTCATCTGACCTATAACAATTTCAGGAAAGTCGATGATTTCTATTGGAAAATTTCATCAACTTAAGCACAGTTCTAGGCCTTGAAGTTAAATTTTAACATCTTCTTTGCCATTTATAATCATGACAAAAAGCTGATAGACAAAACGTGAAAATAGTAAGGTAGATAACTGTCAGGCACACAAACTAAATGAAATATGCATAATAGTTTAGAGAGGCAGATTCAAGATCCTTCTTTCAACAGACCTTTTTTCACATAGTGATTCCTGTGTTCTTTCAACAGACCTTTTTCTCACATCAGTGATTCCTGTGTTCTTTCAGCAGACCTTTTTCTCACATCAGTGATTCCTGTGTTCTTTCANCAGACCTTTTTCTCACATCAGTGATTCCTGTGTTCTTTCAAATGACCTTATTTTCACATCAGTAATTCCTGCCTGGTTTTAACCAGGCTTACAAAAAAGTTGCACATGCCTGTTTTTGATACTGCAACCCTATACGTGAGATTTTGCATTTAGAGATAATGTATACCAATTTAAGGAACTCCCTTTTGGTCTGATCTTCAGTCTGTGGAAGTTCATAAGAGTTATGAACAAAGTCATGTCATGCTTCAGAGCATCAGAGCACTTCAGTGACTTATAATTTCCCAGACAGTATTCTTCAGAAGCACTATGTGGATTATATTCTAGATCAAAACATTAAATAACATTTCAGCTCTACCTTGGATACCTTGTCTACAAATCCATTATTTTACCTTGTATAAAGGTTATCTGCCTTAGATTGGTATTCAAAACATGTGAACAGGGTCTGTCTCCCTCAAATACCTTGTCATCATATTCATAGCATTCTCTGTCTTCTCAATGAATCATATTCAGCCCATAAATTTCTTCACCAGCATTGTGGATTGGGGTCTTTAGCCCTCTCTTTGAGAAGTCATCATGGTGTGGCATCTTCAGGAGCATTCATTGCAGATGAATTTTGGCTGGTGAAGGCAATAGTCAGTGCAATTCAATTGTGGCAGGAGACGGTGTCGTGAAAGAGCTTTTTCATTCAGTCTGACAACTTCTTTGTGGTAAATTACACCTGAAGGCACGGTGGAACCAGATTCTCAGATGTTTGCCATCTGATTTGGGATTTTCTATGTTGGTAGTGGAGTAGGCTCCTTGTCCAATTGGCTAATTTAAACCAAGTGTTCTCCCACTGTGGTCAACCGTTCATGGATCTATTTGTAGCAAGGTTAAAGGCAAATCTACCAACCTTTATCTCTCCAGTCACAGACACAGTGGCTAGGGAAGCCAGTGCTCTTTCCATGAAATGGAATGGTCTAGATAATATATTCTCTTCAATCCATCTGATCTCTGAAATCATGTGGAGATCAAGGAAATCAGAGTGCCATCTGGCCCTGACTGCTCCCTTTAAATGAAATAATGATGGATGAATGACCTGTTGAACCTGACAGTTGCAATTTCCATGAAATTGCAGGGGTTTTATTTAAATCAAATATAGTTGAACTTGCATGTTGGTTCATATCAAACAAGGTTGCAGCAAAAATATTCTCAGAACAAATAGTGGACTGATCCACATGGGCAAGGAGAAAAGCATACAAAGGTTAGTATAGAATTTTTTCAGTGGCATGAGAGGAAACATCACTTTTCTAGAAGCCTCAATATCACAAATAGCTAGTATTCCCCTTTGGCTTTTTGAAGAGAAGAAGTTAATATTTTATGACTGTTGACACATTTTATCATCATGAAAGGGAGATATGGATCAAAACAAAGATCTCTCCAACTTCCTGGTGAACTGTGATTTGTCCTGATCATAGGTTTTGATGCTTTGTCCAAAATTGAGTCTACCTTGGGGTTCTGATATGGCAGAATAAAGCACATTTGAACAATTGTCTTGAGGTTTGTTTGTCAGCTCAACTGGAAAACCTGTTTACTAGTTGAGACAGTTGGCAGAATCAGTTTGATACATGCCTTATCATTCAATCTGGACTGTCTGCAGTTTCATCATGATGGTTTAATTTTATTTATGATGTGCTCCCGCATTGATTGCTAAGAAGATAGAATAAATATTTCATTGTGAAACCTTTCCTTTTTGAGGCCTTTGCATAGTGGGCATCTACTGGACTTCTTAAAGGCTTTGATGTAGTACCTGAAATGAATCAAGCCAGTGTGATGTGAGAGATCATATTTATCTCATTTATCTCTACCTTTGAGGACAGACACTATTGATCTAGGTCTGTAATGTCCAGAACATGATGGGTTATTTTCTCTGTATAAAAAATCTAATCCAAGACCAAATGAGTGTCTTGTAAATATTGACTCACAAGGTTAGGACAGTATCACTAATATAACATTCAAGCATAACTGTTCCCTAAACTGACACAATCCAGGAAGTGGGATGAAGATCAAAGATAACTTTTGTTAGGTCAGAGATCCTCCATCCTAAAGAGCTTAGTTTGACTTGGTGGGATCTAAAGTAGCATCACAAAAGGCTACCCAGCCAGGTCATTCATCTGGCTTCACAATGATATGCCATTTCACTTGTGTTAGATTTGTTTTGGGGAAAATTGTTCCTACAACCCATATCTTAGCATATTGCTATTTTGGGTTTAAGACCATTTTCAGCACTAGATAGGCTAACTCAAATTATAGTATACTTCTTTTGAAAAAGTGACAGAAGTCAGGTAGACCAAACCTCTACCTCAGTAACAGGCAGAGTTCAAGCACACAATACAAATGAAATCTACAAAACACTTGCATTCTATCCACTGCTGCTTTGAACATTGACCAGTATCAAGCTTTGGTACATTTTTGAATATTGACCAGGGGGTGGGACACTTTGTTGAGCTTTGATGCATACTGGTTATACATTCTGTTGTATGCCAGGTCTTACAAGGATCTGTCATATTGGTCCATCCATTATGCCACCCATTCCATTGAGCCAGTGGTCAACCCCACCATGCATCCATCCATCTTTAAAAGCTTTTTTAGCCCATACTGGCAACACAAACAGTATTTGCTTGCCTAGAAGGCAATTAAATCAGTGGACTTGTTCTTGGTCTATCTGATAGATATTATGCCATTCACCCCAGTGAGCGCATTGGCATCCTCAGTCAACTAGCTCACTCAGACCCTACCTTTCAAGTTGTATCAAGGCTCAACTTGATAATGGATGTTGAATAGATTTGCAAGAGTTTACCACCCTTGGGTTGTTCACTGATTTTTCTGTGTGCCATTTCTATAAAGGTTGCACTTTGGAGCATGCACTGAATTACCATATTGGGACAAGGTGGAACCAGAAACATCCCGTCTTCACCTCACAGTTCCAGATCAAGAAGCACTAATTGGAAGAGGTTATGGGGCAATGCCTGCCCCCTACTTACTGTTCTGGTATTGAGGATAATATAGAAACTGAGGGGTCAGAACTATCAGGTTGGACAAGTCCAGGGTGAATAATCTACTGGTTTAAGCTCAATAAACACTAGTCAGAGATGTTTCATTCCTGCAATGAGAGGCTTTTCCTTTCCAGCTGGCATTTGTCGAGACAGACTTGCATAGAATCGAATTTGACGCTTAGTCATAGGAAGAATCTCATGATCTAGAAGGCCCTCTGCTTTAAGGGCTCAAGAGGAAAAGTAGTAATCGTTTAGGGACAGTTGCGTAGTCAGCAGTATACCTGTTTGAGTGCTCCAGATATGAACCAGGTTTTTTCTTTCACCATCTAAAGTTAGCCTGTATTACTATTTAAGGCTATCATTCTGTGATCTTTGACTCTTTCATTGTAGAAGGAATATTGGTTATTAAACCTGCAGCTGGTTATTACTTTAATTGGTTCAGATGGCTCACCTTGATCCCATCTTCTATTATTAAACCTGCAGCTGGTTATTACTTTAATTGGTTCAGATGGCTCACCTTGATCCCATCTTCTATGGGTTTGGACCTGGCTTAGATCAGATCATTTAGATGATTGAACCAGAATCCCTCTGAAGCTGCTCTCTTATTAAATGAATTTTCTGACAGCCCTTTCATCGTCATACAGGGTGAGCAGAGCAGTTCAGATCTGATGTTTCTCTGGTTCTTTTTATGCAACCTGGCATTATAGGTATGAATAGGTTGCTGACATAAGGCAACCAATGTGTGTTCATTGTATCCATCTACTTTATTGATATATAAAGAGAGGCAACTATTGAAGACCCAGTCTATACTCCCAAGCACTAGTTGAGGTTATTGGAGAAGGGTCATGGGGCTTGATTAAAACTGTTGAAAACTGGGAAAGTGGCTGAAGTTGCTAATATGGTCAGCATATTCTCAGATCTCAAAAGATCTGTTATAACTCGTGAAGATTTTTGTGAATCATCTCATGTTCATCTGCAAAGTTCAATCTGAGACATAATTGAAGTTTTTAGCTGGCATGCAGTCAAGCTTCTTGAGTTTTTATCTCATATCTAGCATCAGGAGACAAGAATTGAAATGTGGGCCCAGTCCAGATAGACACCAGATGTAGTTGACTTCAGGTTTAGTGCTTTTGCCAGAATTGACCTGAATTCTTTCCCTTTTATCCATGTGTTGCTGTCATGTTACTTGACAGTCATTTGTGCTTTCCTCATATTAGGAGAGCAGTTTCTGATTTACATATGGAATACAGCTATTCTTTCATCGAAAGTTGGCAGTGACAGATGTTGAATGCTCCAGCATTTGTCCATTTACCTATTTTCCTAACAAAGTTATCATCAGTGAATGTATGCAATGGAGGAAGTACATTTTTTCATAAATTATATAATTTCTAAGAATACTTAACCAATCACATTATTATTATACCGTCCAATATATCTGTGCAAAGTGAGCATCTTTATTGCTGTTTCACTATGCTTGAAGTGGGAAAAATCCATTTGATAATTAGCTACCTGGTAGTGGCAGGTGGAGTTGATAGGTATAAGTTACTGCCCTTCACTTATATGTCATTTGGATAAGAGAGCAATGTTTTCTCTTTCTGGGGGGTGTAGGATATGAGTGGTTATGGAATTTATATCCTAACTTTAATGTTGATTGGTTAATTCTTTGACAAACATAAATCACACCAAAATTTATGTATTTTACCATGAAAATTTATTTAAGGTATCAGTCAGTAATACCATGCATGTTCTGATTTCCAGGGTATAAATGTTTCTGGGATGTTTCCAGGGTATAAATGTTTCCAGGGTATATATGTATTCAGGGTGTAAATATATCCAGAATATAAATGTATCCAGGGTGTAAATGTATCCAGAATATAAATGTATCCAGGGTGTAAATGTATTCAAGGTATAAATGTTTCCAGGGTATAAATGTTTCTAGGGTGTAAATGTTTCCAGGGTGTAAATGTTTCCAGGGTATAAATGTTTCCAGGGTGTAAATGTATTCAAGGTATAAATGTTTCCAGGGTATAAATGCTTCCAGGGTGTAAATGTTTCCAGAGTATAAATGTTCCAAAGTATAAATGTTGCCAGGAAATAAAAACATGCAGGAAAAAGCAAAAGTAGCATAACATCTACTTTTCTCATTTCATTTGTCATCCCCAACAATTTTTAAGTGGGGAACATGATATCTATGCATCCATGTGTCTGCAACAGTCCCATTTGCTTTACAACTTTGAATCAGTATGAATTAAGGGTTGAAAATTGTATACATATTCATCATCTTTAGATGGTGTGTTATGTACCGTATTGGGGTGCTTTCTTAAAGGTTAAGATCGCAGCTCAGTATTTTACATTTTGCATCACTCTTTCCTTCATTTCTCTAACTTTAAAGTTAATGGATAAAAGTTGGTATGCTTGTACATAATCACTAGAAGTTGTGTCACATACCACATTTGATGTAATATCTTCAAGATCAAGTTCACTGCTCAATATATTATGTTTGCAATCACACTTTTCATGTCTCCCCAATAATTTTCAAACTTTCAGATTAAGACACAGTTATCCATGGTCACTAGAAGTCTTGTTGCATAAAGAAATGGTATTGCAGTCGTCAAGGTCAAGGTCACAACTCAATATGTTATACCTGCATCACACTGCTGTCTTCAAGGTCAAGGTCATAGCTCAGTAAGTTAGGGTATGCATCATACTTTCCCATATACTCAAACTTTAAAAGTGTTTGACATTAAGAGTGAAACTTGTTATAATTGTATATCATCACTAGGAGGTATGTAATGTGCCACCTTGCAGTCCTGTCTTCAGAGACAAGGTCATGGTTCAATATTTTACATTTTATTAGTACTTTCCTTCTGCTCCCTACATTTTATGATGTTGGAGATTAAGATACGAAACTTAGTATACTTGTTCATCATCATCATCAGTTGTCTTATATACTTTCCCATCTTTATATTTTTAAAGCCATTTGAGATTAAACAATGAAAATTGGTATACATGAACATCATGAATACAGAGTGTGTGATGTTCCACATTGGATGTTTTATCTTCATGGTCAAGGTCATGGCTGAATATTTTATGTTTCAATGACACTTTCTTTTCCACAGTATAGCTTTAAAACTGAGATTAAGTGATGCAACTTGGTATACTTATATGGAATCATAGCAGTTGTGTTGTGTTGTGTTGCACATTGGGAGTTGTATGTTCAAGTTCAAGGTCATAGTATTGTATGTTTATTTTTTTTTAACACTTTCTTTTTGATTCTTTTAGAACTGTTTGAAATGAAGATTTGTTTTTCCGCATTGGGGGTACTATCTTCAAATTTATGGTCAAGGTTATAAGCTGAAATTTTCTGTTACACTTTCTTTTCCATTCCTTTTGAGCCATTTGAGAAGAAGGGTGAAACTTGGCACAACTGTATATCATTACTAAAATGTTTGTTGTATACCAATTCAGAACCCTATCTTGAAAGTCAAGGTCAAAGGTGAATAGTTTAGGTTGCAGTCACATTTACCCTTCTACTTTCAAACTTCACACCTTTTTATGAAAAAAATGGTAGAAGCTTGGTAAGCATATATGTTGTCACTTTTTACAGATTTTAGGTCTTATACTTAAGATCAAGGTCACAGTTCAATTATTTTAAGGTTTAATTTGCTTCTGCTTTATGTCATAAAATTTGTTTGATGTAGATTAGATTGATGGTATTTCATGTATCACAAGTCGAGGTATAATATCTAAGTACATTGTCATTGAACAAATTGTGTACCTGTTTTCGGCACTTTCCTATACTGCTCTTTAAGATAGGGCAAGGAATTATGGTTATTTTTATGTATGCTTTGTAACTTGACATTTCTGCCTTACAGGTCATAGTCAGATTTTAAGACCTTACCATAGAAGGTGTGAGAAATAAAGTTCTTTAAATTTGTTTGTTGTAAGGTCGTTCTAAGCAAAGAAAAAGACATCTTGTAAATTGCATAATT